>KQ954485.1:0-263718 GCA_001541205.1 Rhodotorula sp. JG-1b | reverse complement strand
GCCCATTCCGAGCCTCTTCAGGCCCGCGGCCGGGCGCTAGCCGGGGAGGTCACGACGGGGAGGCGGGCGGGCTCTCAAATTATTCTCTCATCGCCCTTCTAGCTGCGGTTAGGGGAGGCGGGCGGGTGCCGCAAAGCGTCTTCAGCTCACGTCTGCCTGCGAGCGAGGCGCTGCGAGCGAGTCTGCAGAGCTGGTTGGAGCGCAAGCCGCTGAGATGGCGATCCGCCGACCGCGTCATCTCACTTCACAACTATGCTTCCGGGAGACTGGGGAGGATTTTTCTAGGCCATATAAAGTTTAGTTGGTCGCTCGGAGGAGGTTGGATGCGCGCCCCTGCCCGCTGCTCGATTCCTCGCAGCGCTTGCCAAAGTTCTCTCTCGCTCGACTCTCCGAAACTCTGCTCCCTCTTGATCACCGCCGTATCGGTTTCGCACCCCCTCCAGCGCTGTAAATCCCTACACCGGCTTTGCCTCCAGCTCTAACCCACAGCCAAACCGCTCTACCTCTTATATCGTTCCCTCGTCGTCATCATCATGTCGGACAAGGATCAACTCCTCGCGATGGGCTTCCAGGAGGCGCAAGTCACCAAAGCGATGCGCGCTACGAAGAATGCCGGTCTCACTCAAGCGTGCGTTTCTCTCCGTCCTGGGCTATGCTCTATTCCGCACGAGCGGTCTTGTCCTGCCCCACCTCGCCGATCTGCTCTCGGGCTCAGGGAGAGTCGCACTCGGATCCAGCGAGCTGACTTTGTGCGTGACGACACAGTCTCGACTACCTCGAGAAGCACGCCGACGAATCCGAGGACTTCTGGTCGGCGGTGGAGGAAGGTGGCGAAGAGGCGGTAGCTGGCGAAGAAGCCAAGGTGAGTTGCCGAGGAAACTGTCTAGCGTTGTGCGGGTGGTTCGTGCTGACAGCTGACTGAGTTCACCACTATCCAGAGCCTGAAATGCTCAGAGTGCGGCAGTGAGTGATGCCTGTTCCGGCCTCCTCGGCTCTTACTACGCTTGTCAATACTGACGGCTTCCTTATCCCGTGAAACAGAACTGTTCCGGAACCAGGCGTTGGCGTCGTACCACTCGACCAAGAGCGGGCACACCGAATTTGAGGAGTCTACGGAGGAACTGAAGCCGCTGACGGAGGAAGAGAAGGCGCAGAAGCTGGAAGAGGTGAGTTTCGAGCGGCACGGACGCGCGTCCGGACGCAGACTGCTGAACCAGCTCATTCCTACTCAGCTGCGCGCCAAGATGGCTGAGAAGAGGAAGGCGCAGGCGAAGCTCGATGCTGAGGAGAACCGGCGGAACGAGGAGATCCGGCGCAAGTCGGGCAAGGATGAAGCGGCTGCGAAGGAGGCTCTGAGGCTCAAGGAGGCGGAACGCGACGCGATTCGGCGCAAGAAGGGTAAGTCGCGCGCGTCCAATGATGCCTCTCTGTGCCTATTTGCCGAAATCGGGAGAGAGGCTTTCTCCTTTGGAGTGGTCGAGACTTACAACAGATTACGGACTCACGCGCAGAAAAGGAAGACGACCTCGCTGCCCGCAAGCGCATCAAGGAGCAGATCGAAGCCGACAAGCGCGAACGTGCCGCCAAAGCTGCTCGCGAAAAGGCCCTCCGCGAAGAGCGCAACCCCGACCTGCCCGAGTCGGGTGCAGCACCCGCCGCCGCCGCCGCCCCTAGTGCAGCCGGGACGGGATCATCTTCGTCTGGCGAGAAGAAGACGTACGACTCGGCGAGGTTGCAGATTCGCGTACCGAGCGGACCGCCGTTGGTGCACACCCTGCCGGCGAGCGCGACGTTGGGAGAATTGGCCGACTGGGTCAAGCAGCAGAGTGGTCTCGCGAGCGTGACTTTGACTTGCTCCTTCCCGAGGTAAGCAACTCTTTGACGGGCTGGATGAGCAAGTGTCATATTGGCAAATTGACAGTGGGCTCCTTCTTTCGCACTGCAGGAAAACGTACGGCGACGCAGATCTCGGCAAGGATCTCAAGACGCTGGGTCTCACGCCGTCTGCTGTTCTGCTTGTGCAGTGAATGTTAGTCCTTTCCCGTCCTTTGCGGCATCGCATCTCTCGTACGCTTCACTGTCCGTCGCAATACGCTTTGCATTCAATTGTGTCTCGTGATTGCTCATTTCTCTGGGTGCGATTCTATGTTTGCGAATCCAAGGCGACAAGCTGCTTCACCGCAGTGCACGGTTGTGTCGTTGCCCTCCGAGCTGCGCACCTCGGGGTTCTGACGCAATCAGGAGTGCGGCATTCCCGTCGCCCGCAGGACGGCATCGAGGAGTGCGGATGGTTCCGGCTTCTCGGCGACGGCGTGGACTGGTAGAGCCTGCTCCTGCAAGAACTGTTCCGTGACGGGTCCGATGGCGGCGAAGCGAATGCGAGCGGCGAGATGCGAGTAAATCGGATGTGGCGGCGCCGAGGAGGGGGAATCGGACTCGGAAGGGAGGGCGTGCGTGCCGTTCGTGGTTGGCTGTGAGGGTGTTGAGGTCGGAGATGGTGGGATGAGCCGCCGCTTGCGCATCTCGGCGAGGCACTCTGCCGCTCCGGACGGCGAGAAAAGCGCGAACCAGACTTGCGTGTCGCTCCCTTCGTCCTCCGAGGCTGCGTCGACTCCGGATAGGACGGCATCAAGATTGGTAGCGAACGACGGACTCGGGGTGGTCGAGTAGACTTGGAGCGGGTCAAAGTCGATCTGGCCGGCCGCGAGTCGTCTCGGAATCGTGTCCCGGTTCTTATCCCCGGTCAAGTAGAGCAGGCGAGGCCGTCTCGTCAAGTCTGACGGGGCGCCACGCGACTCGGCCTGAAAGTGCTGGACGATGTATTCGGCGAGCCGTTCTCCCGTTCCGGACTCTTCGGCTCCAAACACCTGATCCTGACAGGGCGGACACGGCGCGCGTTGCAGTGCCGTGCAAGTCGGATGTCCGACGACAAAGAACGGTATTGAGGGCGCGGGCAGGGGTCGGTCCGCCGAGTGTGCGACGAGGTCCCTCTGGGCGGCACAGTACGCTTCGACGGATCGGGCGGAGGTCATGACGACGCCGTCCCAGCCGGGAGGGTCCGAATCGGCATCGGCGGCAGCAGCATGGACGTGCTCGACAGCGGATCGGAGCTGGTCCTGATTGCAGTAGTGCGTTTCGAGGATCGCGAGGTGGTGGAGCTCCAAGTCGGTGTCGTCACGCTGGGCGGCGAGGCGGGCGAGATGGTACGGATCCTTTTCGAGGGGATGCTTGGGCGTTCTGACGAGGACGAGGTGCCGCCTCTGGCGTTTCTTGGGCGGTTCAGCCATCTCCGAGTGGATGAGTCGGCCGAGTGACAAGTCCCCGTGAGAGAGCGAGAGCGAGAGCGAGGGTTGTGTTCGCACCTCCTCCGGCTCGAGCGTCCGAGTGAGCAGTCAAAGCAGACATGTCCAAAGCAGGCAAAAAGGTACCGCATTCCTCCTTTGAGCAGCTGCTCCGGCGCCCGGAAGACTGACCCTTGGTCGCAATTCACGCAGAACGAGTCGCCGCATCTCGCACTGGTCGCAGGCGCATTCGCAGGAGGTGTAGAGGGTTTCGTGACCTATCCTTTCGAATGTCAGTATCCTGTAGACGAGCGGGCGTCCGGCGGGTACGAGGCTCGCTCACGGTTTCCCTTGTCCTCGCAGATCTCAAGACCCAGACTCAGTTCGCACACCGGACATCCGGAAAGGTACGCCTATGCGCTCCTCTTTGGAGCTGTGAGCAAACGCAGCGCTAACTGAGGAACCCCCCCGGACCTCTACAGCCTCCCGGGTTGTGGGCCATCACCAAGACCACCTACGCACGACATGGCATCCCCGGCTTCTACTCCGGAGTCGGCGCACTCGTCGCCGGAAACTCCCTCAAGGCAGGAGTCCGCTTCCTCTCGTACGACAGCTTCAAGCAAATGCTCGTCGACAAGGATGTGCGCCTGAACCTTCGCTCCTCCTGTTTTCGGCTGGTGTTTGGCTGACACAGGCTGGACATCGAATGCGTAGGGCAAACTAAGCGGTCCGAGAAGTCTGTTGGGTATGTCTCCATGCGTCTTTTGAGCGGGAAGGGCAGATGACTGACGAGTCTCCCTGCAGCTGGACTCGGCGCGGGCATGATGGAGGCGCTCTTCGCCGTCACCCCGTCAGAGACGATCAAGTGAGGCCTCGCCCGTCAACCCTTCCACATTCGGTGCTGATGTGCTAACGTCCTCGTCCCCCAGGACCAAACTGATCGATGACCAGAAGCGAGAGGTGCCGCGGTATCGCGGCCTCATTCACGGGACGGTCCAGATTGTCAAGGAGGAAGGGCTCTCGGGCATCTACAGGGGTCTCGGTCCGGTCGTAAGCTCACTGCTCTCACGTGAAATCTGTCAGGTGACGATGCTGATCGGGATGATGTCTCTTTTCAGGCGGCACGACAAGGCGCCAATTCCGCGGTCCGCTTCACCACCTACGGCACGCTCAAGGTCAGTCGCGAGTTCTACGTTTCAACGGTGCATGCACCAAGGGCTTATGTTTCAATCTGCCCCCCTTGCATCAGTCGTTCGTATCGGGCAACACCCGACCAGGCGAGACTCTGCCAGCCGGAATCACCTTTGCCATCGGTGCCATCGCCGGTGTCGTCACCGTCTACGCGACCATGCCTCTCGAGTCCGTTCTATCATCCCTTTACATCCCCTCAGGCTCAAAGAAGCTGACCCCGACTCGTCGCCGTGTGCAGCGTGATCAAGACGCGGATGCAATCGCTCGAGGCGCGAACGCAGTACCGCAACTCATTCCACTGCGCGGCGCGGATCCTGAGCGAGGAAGGAGTGTTGCGATTCTGGCGTGGGGCGACGCCGAGGTTGGCGAGGCTGGTGCTGAGTGGAGGAATCGTCTTTACCGTATACGAGAAGGGTGAGTCGTTGGGGCCCTCCTCTTTCTGCCTCGTGTGCTTTCGCAGTGGCCGGGCATAATGGGGCTTCATTCGAGGGTGTATCCGACCAATGACTAACTTTGCATTGCCGCCACAGTGATCATCCTGCTCGGCGGACGGGCAGTCTAGCCTCGAGTGTTTCTTTTTGTCAATATAACGAGACTCTGCCTCGCCGGAGTTTTGCGCGATCTGTCCTCCTGGCTGTTGTCTCTCACGCACGTCTAGAGAAGCTATCAGATGCGAGAGAGGTATCAAATTCTCCGACGCAAAACTGCCGGCGAATCGGGAAATTTCAGCGACCGCGGGTTGTTCTTCCGCTTCTTCCCCTCTACACTGCTCTATATCATGCCGCACTGGGTGCCGCCTGTACCGCTCTGCTCTGCTTCGCAGGGCGAGAAGAGCTTTGCGTACGAGTCTACCGGTGCGTTTCCTGCAAGTCAACCTCATCATCGTCAAGTCGATCGGCCTGTCGAGTCTCGTGTGGACGTGAAGCCGGCTCCCGTTACAGACGCCCTGTACAACTCGGACGAAGTTCTCTCGAGACCACCCACAGCGCGCTGGACAAGACTGCTACCTCGTGCGGAGGACAGAGCCGTGTTGGCTGATCCATCTGACCGGTGCCGGTACTCGTCCACAGTGAAACGGTGGCCCATCATTCTCACCGGCGTCGTCGACGAACTCGCCAAACTCAACGGCGAGAACCAAGCCAGCACCGAAGAGGACAAGGCCCGACTCGCCGAGGGGAAGCAGCTGATTCAGGATATCTCGGGCTTGATTTACGAGTTGCGGCATGACCGCGTATTGTCGCCGATCCAGCGTCAGTCCCTCCGTGACCTCGTCACCGTCCCACTCTCTCCTGTGACATCGAATCATACAGAGAGACGATGGGCTGACTCAGTGGGGACCGTAGCGACTGGTTTGCCGGACGACACCCAGATCTACAACGATGAACTCGCCGAAATCGCCAAGAAGGGCGAGGACAAGTGGTTCTCGGCGCCGTGGCTGTTTGCTGAATGCGTGAGTAGGCGCGGAACTCATGGGAGGCAAAGCTCTGGGGGCCACGGGCTGACTCCGTTCCCGTCAGTACCTCTATCGTCGCCTCCGCGGAATGTTCGCGGTGACCAAATACTGGAGCCAATTCGACGTCTTTGCGACCCAGAAGCTCAATGCCTGGCGATCCTCCGCCGCCGGAGCTGCCGCCCTCGCCAAGTCGCTCGAAAAACTCGTCGCGGACGGTCAGCAAACCGAGCAGGACAAGCTCAAGCTCGACCTGATTGGCATGCTCGAAGTCGACCTCTGGGGCAACGCGACCGACCTGTCGCTCCTCACGTCGCTCACGCACGAGCAGATCCAGCAACTGCAGTCGGTCGAGCGCGGGCAGCACTTTGTCCTCCGGAACGACTTTGAGCGCGCGTGGCAGCACATCTCCCAGCTCAAGGACGGGCGAGTCGATATTGTGCTCGACAACTCGGGCTTTGAGTTGTATACCGATTTGGTCCTCGCCGACTGGCTCGTCACCTTGTCGCCGTCCGTCTCCGAGGTCGTCTTCCACCCGAAGCTTCTGCCTTGGTTCGTGTCCGACGTGTGAGTCCCCTCGTTCTTGCTCCGTCCGAGGTAAATCTACATTACTGACTCAACCAGACCCGAACCACAGCCAACCCCACGACTTTTCCATCATGCTCGATACCCTCGCCGACCCTTCCTTCTTTCCCTCCGACTCTGGCCTCACCGAAGAGGACCGCACTGCTCTGAACTCGCTCGTGAAGCGGTGGAAGTCGTACGTAGCTGATGGCAAATTCAAGCTGAGCGTGCCGATGGATCTAAAGATGGGCGACAAGGGCGGCGAGCTCGCAGACTGTGCGTAACGCCTCACCCTAGCCTTCACTTCGGGGTATTCGCTGACGCGCTGACGGTTGCAACTGATGTGGCAGTTTGGACCTACCCGAACGCCTTCTCCGACCTGCCGGCCGTCGCACCGCAGCTTCTTACCGAGTTGCAGAAGTCCAACCTGGTCATCTTCAAAGGCGACGTGAGTCGCGTGCTCGCTATAATTGCGCACTAGTCAGCAGGAAATACTGACCTGATCTTGACACTCGCACAGCTCAACTACCGAAAGCTCGTCAGCGATGCGTGGTGGCCAACGACCGCTTCGTTCGACGAAGCTCTCGGACCTCTTCGCGGTCAGATCGACATCCTCTCGTTGCGCACCTGCAAGGCCGACACGGTTGTTGGGCTGCCTGAGGGAACGGAAGAGCGTGTCGAGAAGGAGGACCCGAGATGGAGGGTGAACGGAAAGTGAGTCATTTCGTTTTCGTTACTCCAAGACGGGCGAGAGCACCCTCGCCCAATTGGAACATCGGCTGACTGATCTTGATTGCAACAACAGATATGCTGTGGTCAGCTTCTCCCCCAGAGACCAATAGAGACCTGTCGCCGGTCACCGACTGTAGAGCGATACCGTATAAAGTGCCATTTTCTCCCAAATCGACGGGCTCTCTCCCTCACTCCATAGCATCACACACGAGAAGGGAGGTAGTCTCTACCTCGCTATTATGGCTACGAGCACCGTGAGTGAAAATGAGTATGTCCGGAGTGTCCGGTGCGGCCGCCGGCCGACGCTTTTCTTCCTTTCACTGTTCAAGAGCTCGACCGCCTCGTCGGCACTACGCAGGTCCATCACATCCCTTCTACAGAGCTTCACGCCCTCGCTGATCGGCAGGCCATCCCGGAGTCCCACGACTCTCGCGCAGCGTTCGTCTCCCGCGCTCGTGCTCGTGCACGGTCCTCTTTGCGGACCTCAGAACCAGGGCAATCCAGCGGTTGGCAGAGTGGTGGAGCGGCAACAGAGGCCGGATCCAAGGTATGTACGCCTCGGGACTCCCCAGTCTCCTGCACCCAGACCGCCGCACTGACCGGAATAATGCCCACCTGTCTAGCTCCTCGACGTCGATATGCCTCGCGGCGGCATCCCGCCAGAGGGAGCCGATGAGATCTTGTATCTCGTCCAGGACGACATGAAGACGCTGCTGAGCTGCTGTCGGGCCTCGAAGGGCTTGTGCGCTCGAGCTCAACCCATCCTCTACCGCCGTCTCGACATCATCTACCTTTCCGGCCGCATAACCACGCCCTTCTACCTCAATCGCGCGAGCGGTCAACTTCTCGACACTCTCTACACTCGGCCAGCAATCGCGTCCATGTGCACCGATCTGCGGATCTGGTGGCGGGAGAAAGCGTTGGGGGATCTGCTCCGCCTGCGGACCGAGCCGACAGTCGAAGCGATTCGCGAGCTGTTTGACTGCCTACCAAACATCTCGCGCTTTCAGCTTGGTGGGCATATCATCAATATTCGCTCGCCGGTACTCAGCTCGAGAGGAGCGTGATCGAAGTGTTGCAGGCTTGGACGGGGTGGCCAGACCTACGCATCTTGATCGTGCCTCGCCTCCACGACGAACTCTTGCGATTCGTCATCGGCAGACCCGAACTCGTCGACTTGCGCGCCACCACGGCCAAAGCGGAACATGCGCTGCCGGCCGGAATCGTCCCGCCGTTCCGCCTGAAGCGGCTCGAAGTGGGCCATCAGCTCCGGAACGACATTTTCCACATCGGCACATCGACTTCGCAGGAGACGCTGCAGAGACTGAACGTCCCGTTCGATATCGACCTCTCTGTCGAGCTCGAACCGTTCCGCAATCTCCGCTACCTCTGCCTCGAATTCAGCTCTTACGCCGAGCACAGCCTCGGCGAATGCCACGAGTGGCTTGAGCGAATCAAGACGTTCATGAAGGCCGACTCGCGCATCTCGACGCTCGCTTTCAGCCACGCTCGCGGTTCGCCACGTAGCAACCGGATCCGTACAATTCGGTTGGCTCTTCCACGAAATCTCAAAACGCTCATCCTTTATCCCTGGCCAATGAAAGCGGAAGACGCGATAGAATGCATCGAAGTGGGCATGGACCAGCAGAACCTGTGGCCGTCAAGTCTCAAGAAGATTGTCTGGACGCCGGAGTCGACGGACGGATCGTGGACCGAGGAGGAGATTCAGCTCGTCCGAGACAAGTGTTTGGAGCATGCGATCACAGACGTCTACTTTCCGCGCTTTCCGGATTGGTGCACCGGCGAACGAAGGACTATTGACGGCGGAGATGTGTGCTGGAACTGCTTTCTGCTTCGTAGCTTGAACGAAACTCAGTAATCTGAATAGCTCGTCGAACCGGGCCTGTCTATGCTACGGGATTGATTACACGAGGCGCCCTACGACTCGATTACGGGCGGATGGGGAAAAGCACTCGTCAAGTCTTCTTCGCTGCCTTCCTCGTCTTCACCCTCTGACGACAGCGAAAGGATTGACTCCAGCGTCCGTGAAGGGCCCTTCCGAACCAACTCACTCAGAGGGCTCGGAGATTTTGGCTGCAGCGCCTCCTTCGAAGTCTCCAGGCGGAGGAGTGGCGACGACCGGCTCCTTGGCATCTCCAAGCCGCGAAGGAACGGCTTGCCGGAACCGGATCCGACTCCGTTGAGGGCCGCAAGCTGTCGCCGTGGCAGTTCGAGCTGGAGGAGGGGCAGGTTCGAGAACCGGGCTGAGAGGGCGCTGACCTCGTCGGGAACGTCCGGTGCGGGACGTCCTTGGCGATTCGAGTCCGTGGTCGACCAAAGTTCCGACGGCCGGCGCTGTTCGCCGGGATCCTCCTCATCGCCGCTGCTGACGCCAAAGTCCAGGAAGGACTCGCCGTTGCGAAGGAACCGAAGCGAATCATCCGGGCGATGAGAAGCGTGCGGTGGCGAAGTCGGAGGCGTGGGAATTGACGGCAAAGGCGGCAGGTCTTCTTGCGGAGGCGGGTGCGAAGGTCCGCCAGGATCGCCGTCGCCGTTGGAGAATCGCTCGTTCCCAGACCGCGGAGCCGAGCCCAGGGTAGGCAGTCGAGGCTGGCCTTCGAGCGCGGCGAGAGCGTTCGATCGCTGCAAGTTCTTGGTCCGGGCGCTGGCGCCCGATCCAACAGTGCTCATCCGCTCCGGCTGAGGTCTTGGTGTCGACTGAAGGGTCCGATGCTGCGGAACGCCGACCGGATCCGATTCCCAACGAAACGGCGAGGAGGGCCTGGGAGGACTCTGCGACCCACCGTTGCTCAAAGGCGTGCGATCGTCGACGCCGCTGTATCCTCGAGCTTTCGGGATGGCGGGAGTCGAGAAGCTCCGGGAGGCAAGCGAAGGTCGCTGACCGACGTGCTGCAGCGACCGCTGCACCACCTGTTGCTGCAACGAGCTGCGGGCCGAAGGGTTGCTGACGGTGCTCCTCGTGGCCGGCAGACTGTGTTGACTCTGCGATCCAGTCCCGCTGCTTGTCGACAAGCTGGTGACGCCTTCGAAGGCGGACGCAAACCGGATCGAGTCGAGCGTGAGCCGATGACGATTCGGCACGCCACCGTCGTCGCTGCCTTCGTAGACCGAAGGGGCATACGTCGACGACGCGACCGAAGCGACCTTGCTCCGATTCGGACCTCGAGACAGCTGACCGTCTTCCGGAGGCGCGTCGTCTTCGGTCGCGGGCGTAAAAGGGTTCAAAGGCACGGACGGAGGACTCGGCGGCGGCATCGCCAACCCCAACCCCAAGCCCATTCCCGAGGTCGTCGCCGTCTTGCTCGCGGGTTCCTCGATCGGGTCCGTCGCAGGCGTCCGAAAGTGGAAGCAGACGTGGATGTCGTCCAAGGAGCAGCTGGCTTCGGTCGCAAGCGAGGAGCTGCTGGTTTCCGTCGACGTGAGGGGGATCTCCAACGACGCAAACGCCGCGGGACCGCTCAACGAGCGCTGCCGGTCATGTCGGGAAGGTCTCGGCGTGGTGGGTGGTGGCCGCGGAGTCGACAGGGTGATCTGCAGCGAGCGTTCACTGCTCGACGGACTCGAAACCCGAGGAGGCAGCGAAGAAGCCGACGATCTGCAGATGCGGCCCAGAGGCAGGGAGGGCGTCAGCATACGCAAATTTTAAGAATCGGAGAGACGAAGGTACCAACGCACTTGGTCTCGGGGAGAGCCTTCTGCTCGATGCCGAGCACCCTCGCCGCCTTGCCGCTCGCTTTCACCTCCTCTCCCAGGATCCGTGCCGCCTTTTCGCCACGACCGGGGCTGGCCGTTTGCGAGACGTCGAAGCCGTACTGGCTGCGAGAGGTGATTTGCCCTTGCGGCCATGGCTCGAAATCGAGGGCGGGCGGAGACATCATCGGCGAGGCGCGCCGCGGGAACGACGACGACGAATGCGCCGCGTAGGACGAGATCGGCGACGAGATCTCACGAGGCGGGGTGATCGGAGTGGTGCCGAGTGGCGGCATGCACAGCTCCTGATTCGGGCTCGAGATGATGCTGTCGTTGCGACCCGCTTCGTGCAAGTTCAACTTGCTGCCCTTGGTGATCAAGCGCTTGAACCGATGTTTGCGACTCGGACTGGCGACTTCCTCCTTCGAGGCGCGCTTCCGGTGCCTCGGCGTCGTCAGTGCGGACAGCTGTTGTTCGTCGTCGGCGTCGTCGGCGCAATCGTCCTGCTTGACGGTTCCCGCTCTCGCTTTTCCGCGGTGGCGGGACGAGAAAGTCGGACTGTGCCGCGCGTGTTTGAGCCGGCCAGCGGGAGTCTCGTCGCTGTAGCCGCGGCGAGAGATAGGAGGGAAAGGGGGAGGACCGGGACGGTGCTTGGTCCGAGCGGGACTCGACCGGACCGAGTCGCCGTCTTGGCTCATACCGAAGTCTCGTTCCGTCTCGATATCCGCGGCCCCGCTCGTCGAAGCGTTGGTACTCGGTCCCGCTGCAGTCGTCGTCGAATAGCAGCTGGTCGAGACGGGCTGACCCCAGTCATTCCGCGCTGCGGCGCGCGCAAGGTGCCGGCTCGTGAGAGTGTGGCAGCCCAGCGTCGGCGAAGTAGGCGAACTGGAACGAGACTCGGGCGGCGTGGGTTGCAGTGCACGTTGTTGCGGTCGACGCTCCGTCAGCGAGCGGAGAAAAGTGGCGCCGCCGGCTGAATGAGCTGCGTGACGAGGCATCGGTGTCCGTCAGTCTCGCCGCTGGCCTCCTCGTCTCGCCACCCGTCACGGGGAGTGAACGGTGTGAGGGAGAGGTGCACTTGACGCTCACCGTGCGATGGTGAGTGGCTCTCGAGCAATCGTCAGCGAGAAGGAGCGGGTTCGGCGTTCCGGCGGCGTGCGAAGGTGAAAGGAAATGATCGAGAGCAACGCGCGGCAGACGCCAACGCACGGGCCCTCTCACCTCTCTTCTTCATTAGGGAAGTGTCTCGGCATCTTTGATTGTTACCGCGTCGCCGCACAGACCTTCAAGTCCGTCGACCCGCGAGCAAAAAGCGGCGGCGCGCGAGGACAAAGGGCGGAGCGACTTTTCGCTCAACCTGGCGATGGCCTTCTCAAACTCGGCAACCCGCCTAGGCCCGCAGCAGCTGATGCTCTTCTCTTAGAGACGGCCGATCTCCAAGATACCGCTTGTAGAGATGCATAGAGATTTCGTCTTGTCGGAAGGTAAAGGCCACAAGGAATAAATCCTGGCGGGAGAGCGAATCGGGTCAGCGTGGGCAAAGAGAGGCGACGAAACAAAAAGGGGAGGCAAAGACTCACTCACTATAGATACGAAAGACCACCGATAATACCAGTCTTAGAAATCACTCTCATAGTCCTCCTCTTCCTCGATGCGCCTCCGAACCCAGGCATTGTGATCCTCGTCGTTGTCGCCACTGTCGCTCGGTTCAAACAGCGCATTCGGGTCCATCTCGCTCCCGCTCCTCGTCGCCCGGCCAGCGGTCCCACTCGCACCGTCACCGTCCGAGCCCGATTCCGAGTCGTCATAGTCGTAAGTGTACTCGAGTCGATTCTTGAAGAGGCGGAGGGGTGGCCGATCTGACGTGGTGACGCCGCTCCGGATCGCCAACTTGGTCCGCTCGCGGACCAGCTGCTTGACAGCATCCTCGACATGATCCCAACCAGCAACATCTGCATCGCCTTCATCGACCACCTCGTCCCTCCAGGCCAGCTGAGCGGTATTGAAGTGCAC
The DNA here is from genome assembly GCA_001541205.1 of Rhodotorula sp. JG-1b. Classification (NCBI taxonomy): domain Eukaryota; kingdom Fungi; phylum Basidiomycota; class Microbotryomycetes; order Sporidiobolales; family Sporidiobolaceae; genus Rhodotorula; species Rhodotorula sp. JG-1b. Next base: position 250,776 of record KQ954485.1, on the reverse strand, counting down.
CTCAGTTCAGAGCGGTTCCCTCGTCCGTTGTCGTTGTTCCCACATCCATTCCCTCGGCAACTCCCACGTCGTCTTGAACGTCAACGATTCGAGGTCTCGGAACGGATGAGTCGCAAACGAGGAGAGCGAAGCGAGTTTGGCCGGGGAAGGGTTCAGGTAGGAGAGGAGGCGCGAGAACCGGATCGAGGTCAAGTATCCGAGCAAGAGTTCGCGGATCCCGCTCGAAGGGGGCGGGGTCGAGGCAGAGGGGGAGGCGGCGCCCGATCGGGGGAGTGGGTCGGGCGAACCGAACAAGGAGACGAGAATCGGTTGCGTGATGCCCGGTCCGCCGAGCTCGACCGCCCTCAGCGCCGTCAAGCTCGAGAACAAGTCCAACGAATGCTCTTTCGCCGCCGTACTGGTCGGGACGATCGGATGCGGCAGGATGGGCGTCAAGCATTCGAGAGTTGTCGAGAAGGGCAGGTGGTGGGCGGCAGCGTTCCCGGCCTCGAAGACGGTTCGGATAGGCGCGCTCGATCCGGGCGTCTCGTCGAATTCGACACAGTCGAGGACGAGCTTGTTCAGCCTCGAGGATCGAGGCGTCGGCGCCGTCATGGCCGAGCAACCATTCGAGTTCGCCCGCGCTGCCGAGTTGGCACTGCGTCAAAACGAGTTCGGCGAGTCGAAAAGTCGGCGCTGTCGACGAAGCGAGAGCGAGGAAGGCGCGAGGGAGGACGAGTCTCACGCGCCCGAGGTCGAGGCGCGAGAGGTTGTGCCAACTCGCGAGGGCCCGGATTTGCGGCGAGAGGAGGTGAGATCGCTCCTCTTCTTCGGATTCGGAAGCGTCGGCCCAGACTTGCAAGCGTTGCTTGGGGTCTTCGACGGCCGAGATGCAAGTCTCGAGTCGAGGCGCCCAGCGTTTCAACCCTTCTTCGAGTCGACGCATCGCCTCGGCCCTGACCGCCGCCGCCTTCGACGCTCCTCCTTTTCCCGCCGCCGCCGCTGCCGCCGCCGCCGACTCGTTCCCGTCGCCGGGGCGCATGTTCTGCTCGCCTTCGAGATCGAGTCCGACTTGCAAGTTGAGTTCGATGTGCCGCACATGGGGGACGAGGTCGATGACTCTGCCGACGAATTTGAGTGTTTGGACGGGGTCGAGGTGAGGCCGCGGGAGCAACGCATACGCCGGATCCTGACCCGGGTGGAGGAGGATACTCTGCGGCGGGTCGGGCAGTCGGGCAGTCGGATCCGGAGGTACTGGACATGCTCGCTCGCGGGACCGGTGCCGAAGTTGCCGGCCTCGAGCAAGTTCAAGAGTCGGTGATCTGACTTTCGGGGGTCTCCGACGATGAGCGACACTTTGCGGTACAGCGCCCTCCTCACGATGGGGGTCAGGGTCGGGTGCACGGAGAGCAGCGTCGCCAAGCGCCTGCGTGCGAGTTTCGGGGCTGGTGGAACTCCAGCAATTCGGTCGAGAGGCGGAGGAGCGGCGGCGTGACGCGGTCAGGCGCCTTGTCTGCCTCCCCATTGGTCATCCTTTCACGCTGCCAGAGCGCGGCGATCGCCTGCCCGTGTCCGCCGGGCGATGGATGTGGGGAGCGGAAAGGCAACAAGCCATCTCCCGCACACAGCTCTTCCACACGCTTTCCAAGCCGGTGTTGATAGTCAGACTGAGCTGAGAAGTCCGCGTGATTGCGAGCACCGGTCTATAGGCCCTTGGCCTGCTCCACCAGAGCGAGTCTCTTCCTCCTGCTCTCCGCCCCTCGCCCGCTCATTTGCCCAGACACTCCTCAAGACATCAACAGGCAGACGAGTCAGTTGCATCTATTCACTGTCAAGAACGGTACGCGACACACCTGCCCTGCCTTTGAGCGAATGCACGGATCCCGCTTCCCGAAATCACTCAACGACACTCAGCCACCGTCGAGACGCTTCGCGGGTCAACGGCGATGCAGAGTACAGACATCAGTACGGCTCAAGAACGAGGCTGAGATTCATAAGTCGGAACGGGATCGCCGAGGAACGCGCACATCCGGAGAAGGAAACCCCTGCTGCTCAAGACGGACTGGGCTATAAGCAGCACCCTTGGGGTCCATCCACGCAACAAAGGGCTGACCAACACTCTTTCACAGCCCAGAAGAATACAGATCGGAAACAGCCAGGAACGACGAGGATGCCTTCCTTCTTCTCTCGCTTCAACTCGTCAAAGAGCGGCAAGGACCGTTCCGCCGGGGCTTCGAGAACCAGACCCACGACCGACCACCCATGGGGCTCTCGCTCTGACGACACGCCCGCCAACCTCCTCCCACTCGAATTGCCGTCCTCGTCCCTCCTCGCCGATACATCTCGCGCGAATCCCCACTTCCTCTCAACGCCGGTCCGGCAGCTCTCGTTTCATTCCGCGCACAAACTCGCCGCCGACAATCGCGACGAGCAAAGTGATTTGCGGTCATTGCGCAGCTCCGAAGGAGGAGGATCGCCGTGGGTGGCGGTCGATGCGGAAACTACTCCGAGGACGATCAGGAAAGGGTCGTCTGGCGCCGGTGGTGGCAGCGGGTCGAAGGTCGGATTTCCGGAGCTGTCAGATCCGGAGCGGGAGAGGAGGGAACAGGCGAGGCTGGAACGGGCGAGGTTGACCGTCGAGGACGTGACTCTGCTCTCGGAAGAATGTGGCGATGTCATTCGTTCCAGAGGTGCGTCAGGCCATTATATCGGGCAAGTGAAAACCTCCTCAGCAAATTGACCTATTCACGCCCACAGGGTTGACCTCATTGGGTCTCTTTCGTCCATACCGAGCCTCCGAATCTCCCACCCAAATCCGCAAACTCGCCTTACTCTTCCTCGACTACGTCGCCGAGTTTGACGAACGCGCCGCCGCGACCACCAACGAGGCCTCGCCGAGTCGCGGAACGGACGCGAGCAAGTCGGTTCTCTTGCATGCGTACAGGCAAGAGCTCCGCTTTGCCAATGTGCATGATGTCGTCGCAGTCTTGAAATGGGTCCGTCTCCCCTCCGGGGGTCCCCAGCTTTTGATTCACGTTCACTGACTTCTAGGACAAGTACAGGGACTCCGGCATATCGACTTTGGCCGCTTGACCTTTTCTTCAGCGCGGGTCCCATCCCTCGAGTGGTACTCGTCCTTTGTCCGCCGGTCCTCGTCCGCTTCGCCACCTCATCCCCCTCACGCCTTTTCCCAATTCCTGCTCCCCTCGCTCCCACCTCCGTCACAAAAGCTCCTCCTCTCGCTCTTGCACACGATCCAACCCGTCGCTGCTCATGCGCAGCAAAACGCAATGCCGGCTCACAGGCTGTGCTACCTCCTCGGAGCCTACGTCTTTGGCCTCGCGACTCCGCCTCCACCTCCCTCCTCTTCATCATCAGCCGGAACGAACCGCGTCGAATGGGAAGATTACTCCCGTTTGTGGAGCCAAGCAGGTCGAGCCCTCGAAGGGTGTCTCAAGGCCCATCTGCGCGAACAGACCGACCTGCCTCCTCGCTTGCAAGAGCTCATCGAAGATTACTCGACTTGGATCTCCGACGACGTCAATGACGCACCTTCTCGTCACGTCCGGTCGATCAAGGCGCTCAAGCTCGAGGTTGAATCGGTCGGCGAGTGGGAGTTGGCGGGGGCGGTCCGATCGAACAGCCAATCGACTGGACTCGGCACCAACGGCAAGGCAAATCGTCCGGCGCGGAGACGACCAGTCGAGATCCTTGCGGCGGCTGTGGGGGCCGAGCTGCCCGTAGGTCAGCATGACGATGACGAGGCAGACGCTCGGGCCTGGAACGCCCTGTCTCGGTTGTTGCAGGCGGCGGATTACAGTCAAGAGCCTAATCTCGCACCCTTTGACGAGGAAACGGTTCGCGTCCTCAAGCTGCTCAACCTCGATCGGGCGGCGACCGGTACCGGTCTTGAAACGGGACCGACACCAAGTCGCCGCAGGGCGGGTTCGCCTCATCGCCGCACTCGCTCTTCGGTGGACCCGGCCGACTTGCCTTCGCCAACCCGGCCTCTTGCGGCTTTTCTCTTGCCGTCTCCTTCGATGCCGACGATTTCGCCTGGAGGAAAGCTTCGATCCTCGCCGTCCTGGCACGACTTTTCCACGCAAGGGTTCACACAGTCCTCGCTCGACCTGTCTTCCGATCTCTACGACCCGTCCAAGAACCGGGTTGCTCCGGCCCCGCGAATGAACAAACCTGCTCCTCCGACTAGCAGGATCATCAGCATCTCGACAGTCGATGTCGAGGAGGATTTTATCGCCGTTTGGCTCGACTCGCTCACCGAATCGACAACGACTTCTTCTCCCGCGGCGAGCTGGCCCTCGATCTTGCTATCGCCGGTGTCACTCGCGACCCAGTCCGAAGTCGGCGGTTCGTCAAGTCGGATCGCGGCGTTGCTCATCATCGAAACTCTCTTGACGCGCCACACGCCGACGGAGGCGCTTGACTCGCCTCCTCGCATCGCTAGCCTGCAAACACCGACTACACACGTGACAGTCAATCGGCGCGGTTCCTTTCTCGGGGTTCGACGTGGCCGCAAATCGGAAGGAGCTCCTCCGTCATCGTCGTCAACTTCTCCCCCTACCTCCCCGAGCAAGAACTGGCGACGCCGAGCGAGCGCGCTCTTTGCGCCGCCGATGTCCTCGCGGAACCAGTCGAACGAAGAGGTCCCGTCCGTGACGTCTACCGCTCACGGCACAGTCTCGCTCGACTCTTCACCCCGCGCGCGAACGGCGGTTCCCTCTCTTCACGCTCGGCGCTCTTCGACGGTCCGCGTGCCGTCTGATCCGCCGGTCGACGTCTTCGGCACCGCTATACCGCTGCCTCCTCCTCCTCCGTTGCCGCCCAAGGACCGGACACTCTCCGAAAAGATCCCCACGCCACCTGAGGTCGAGGAAGCGGAGGGGTACATTGTCGAAGACTCGGGACTCGCAACGCTCCACGAGCCGGCGTACGAACCGGAGGAGGTGGTGCCTGCAGAAAATGTGACGGAGGAAGTCGCAGAGGTCGACAGCGAAGCCATGCAACCACTCGACACCGCGACCAACGCGCACTTGTGCAACGACGAATCTGGCCGACAGGCGGAGCTCGACGATGAACCGGAGGAAGCTTCCGAGAACGACCATTTGGCACCAGCTCTGGATGGCGATACGTCGACTGCCGCCGTAGCGGAGCCGGTGAGCACGATTGCCCGTTTTTCCTGTGCCTGCGGAGGTTTCTTATCACAGCGCTTTTGCAGGAACCGGACACTCGCATGAAGCGAGACCATGCAGACGACACGCACGAGTCACCTGATCGACACGTACTCGTTTCGGATGTAGCCGAGCCGGAATCTCTTCCTGCTCTTCCGGCAGATGACCTCGTCACCCGCGACGGGCTGGTCCCGAACGAACGCTCTGACGACGCCATGTTGGACGCGGCGGAGCAGGGCAAAGCGGAGTCAGCGAATCAAGATCTCACGCAAGAAGCGCACGATGCTTACGGTGACGGCGACGCCGCCGCGAGCGAAGATGCTGAATCACTACCATCGGCCCCGAAGCTTCTAGCGCCCGCGATCCCTCTTGCACTTTCGGAAGAGCTTCCGGCGGAGCAGGCAGTCACGACGGACGATTCCGTGCAGCTTAGCGACTCGGCTCCGCCCGAGGCGGGATACAGCGACGAGTCTTCACCGGCGACCGCGGAGGTTCCGTCCTGTAAGCGCTTTGCGGCAAATCATTCTCGGCCAAAATGACGCAGACTAACAAGGCTCAGTACGTTCAGTTGAACCGGCAGACGGCGCTTCTCCTGAACCCGTGACCCAGCCTGAGCCGCCGTCCACGCCTTCGCCGCGCCGTCGCGTTCCGACGCCCATCTCAACGCCTCCTCGATCTCTCGATTATAACAGGTCACCCTCTCCGCTCGCATCACCGCCCCCTCGTTCGCCTAGGCATCCAGCTCGGGGGACGAGTACTCCGATCAGGCGGTCGAGCACGCCTGCATCTCGATCTGCCTTGCACAAAGCGAGCGCGTCGAGTTTGGATACCGAGACGGAAGAGATCAGGCAGCTCCGCAAGGTGGAGGAGGAAGAGAAGCGCAGGATCGTCAAGGAGCAGAAGACGCCGAAGCTCGTGTCGAATGTGAAGGAGCGGGTTCGCGAGATTGAAGAGGAGGTGATCCGTTCGCCGACGGCTGCAGCTGGTCCGGCCAGTAACCCGACGAGCCCGATCCGCTCGAATTCACCCAAGCAACCACCTGTCACGCCAAATCGCTCCTCTTTCCTTCAAGCTTCCCCGTCGTCGTCTGCACGGGGTCCGCCGCCGATCCTCGCCCCTCCCATCGTTGCCGGCTCGCCCACTTCGTTGGCGCCCGCCACTTTGCCCATGTCGCTGCTCGCCAGCGAGACCGAGCACAGCTTCGGTGGCGATGCGGAGGTCCCCGAGTCTGCCGTTGCAGACATCAGCGAGCCTGTCGTCGTGGGTGGTGTACCTTCGAGCCCGGACGTCCACAAGTATCTGAGCGGTGAAGCTGCGAGCGCGAGTCCAGAGCCGGAGCCGCCTGCGGGACACGAACACATCGCTGCGAGTCCCGTCGATCCTGACCCTGAATCCGTCGTCCCGAACGTGTCCGGCACCACCTCGCCTCTGCGACCACCGCCGACGCAGGAATCGGAGCACCTGCACGTCAAAGTCCCGACATCGCTTGCTGAGCTTCCGTCACCGATGCCTTCGCCATCCCCCTTCGTGGCCGAAGGCGAGGGCGAGGCGGTACCGCTCGTCGAGGATGTCCCGGTCGTCCAGGACGACCTTCGCACGATCACTTCGCACCCAGAGCCGGAGCTGGAGACGCCTGCGGACTATAAACACGTCGCCGCGGATCTCGCCGACCGCGGAACTGAATCCATTGCGTCCAACACGGCGGGCGCCGCCTCGCCACCGCGACTACCGCCTACGCAGGAATCCGAACATCTGCACGTCAAGCTCCCGGCATCGCTCGCCGAGCTTCCGTCGCCAATCCATTCACCATCACCGTTCGCCGCCGGAGGCGAGGACCAGGGCGCGGTAGCCCCGCCTCTCGTCCAGGATGAGCCCGTCGTGCAGGACGAGCCCCTTCCGACGACCGCCTTGGCCCCGGAACCTCCTCCTCAAGACTCCGACGTCTCGCCCGGCACACGTCAGGACGCAGCGCAACCGGAGCAGACGATCGGGGAGGTTATGGCCGGCGGTGGTGTAACACCGGCGGAGTATCTTCCGGCCTTAAGCGCCGACGAGCCCATCGAGCGACCTGCAACTCCACCGCCCCGCCTGTCAACGCAGGATGAGATAGCGACTCCAACGCAACTTGCTGCTGCTAGACCGCCCATACAGGTCCTGCACGTCTCGCCATCCAAGCAAAGTCTTGCAACGACCGCGGCCAGCTACCAAACCGCTCCCGAAGGATCGCAAACCACTTCGGTCGCCGGTAGCGGCAGCGACCACGAGCCCGCCTTGTAGAGAACTTCTTTTTCCTTTCTTTCTCTTGCGGGAGTAGAGAACAAATATGATATAGTGCTTCTTGCTCATCAAGTGAGGATTGCAAACCTGCCACAGACCAAGCCCTTCTTCGCTACTGCGTCCTGAGCCCCGCCGTCGCTGGACAACTCTGCCTCCCCGTGATCATCAGCCGCTCCTCCTCCTCCGTTCTGCCATCGCACCGAGACGTCCCCCCCAACCGGGGCCGGCGTCGTTCGCTCCTCCTCCTCCACCGAAAAAGCCTGAGCTGAAGTTGGCGTCTGCTCATCCTCGTTATCAAAACGGACGTCTTCCGCTCCGAGAATATTCACTTCATGGAACGGTTCCCACACCCAGACTTCAGCATCGGGGCGGATCAACCTCAAATCAGGCGGGATAGTCGGGACCGCCAACGTACGCGCCGTCGACGACGACGACGAGGACGGATCGGATTCGGGCCGAGGGCGTTTCGTGGGCGAAGGAAGCGGGACCGAGGACGCTGATGACCCCGTGGAATGGTGATCATGCAGCGAGAAGAGCACCAAACCCTGCGTTTCCCGAGTACTCGGCTCTCCTTTCGACAAAGCTGCATCCGCGGGACGATCTCGATCTCGCACGAGCAATCGGCATACGGCGAGTGTCGTCCAGCGTTCGCGTCTCCGATCCGGAGCCATGAACGAGTCGGCTTCGTCGTTCCCAAACGACAGGACTTGGAGGACCTTCAAGCGGAGATCGGGTCGGAGTTCTGCTGCCAGTGTTGTTGTCGTTGTTGTTGTTCGACCGTTCGAGCTAGGCGCGGAGGTTACTGCGGCGAGGCGACGAGAAACATCGTGCAGCCAGAGGGTTTGCTCGGTCCGCGCGGCGGAAAGGAGGCTGGAAGCGCGAGCGGCCATGCCGGACCTGTTGATATCGGTAACCAACGGGGCCTCTGAATCAGTCTTTGGACGATGTGGTCATCCCCGAGGAAGAAGAAGAAGCGGAAAAGAAAGACTCACGCGAGATAGCCACCCTTTCGTTTCTTCGGACTCCACTCTTCTACCTCGACTTGCTGCTGCCCTTCCTCTCCATCGTCCATCCCGCTTCCCCCAGTAGACGACGTGAGTGGCGGAGGTCGAAACGCCGACAACGCCGCCTGCGGGGCCTGCGCAGGAGATTCCTTCTTCTTTTTCTCGTCAACGGGGACGAAGATTGCGCTCGTAATTTTGGAGAGCGCGACTGGTGGTGGCGCTCCCGATCCTGGACGCAGTTTCGGCTTGTTTGGAGGACGAGGACGAGGATCCGACGCATCGAGTTTGGGGCGTCGTGAAACGATCGGAGCGAGAGAGGACAAGTCATAGACAGCAGCTGCCACCGGGGATTTGTCCGGTTTCCCAGGCGGTGGTACGCGTTTGGTGGTAGTGGTGGCGGTGGCGCGATTGTGTGCGGGACGAGAAGGATGGAGGAACGTGATCGGACGTAGGATCGCGGCGGCGGGCTCTTCCTCCTCGCGCGTCAGCAAGGGATCCTCTTTCGTTTTTATTTCTGTTTTGAGCGCATGCAAACAGCGTCAGATTTGCAAGACCCCGAGTATGGAAGGGTGATCCGGTGATCGCTCACCTCCAGCGGTTGCCACCATCCCTTCGTCCTCAATCGCCCGCGCCCGCGCCACCTCGCCGACGCCGTCGTCGTCTCCCGTCGTCCTCGGAGTTTTCGCGCGCCGGAGCTCATCAACCCGATCTGCTTCTCGTTCCCACTGTTCAACCTCGTTCTCGCTCGCCAGGAGACGTTTCGGACGTCGGGGCGTCGGGCGGTCCGTAGTCGGCGCCGTCGTCGAGGGTTGCTGTTTGACCGGGTCGGGGTTCGTCTTCGCGGCGGTAGCGGACTTGGTACTCTTCTGAACAGGAGCAAAGAGAGCGCTCATGGCTTCAGGGGTTCGTCCCGTGTCAGGTCCAGTTCCAGTTCCAGTCGAGTGAGCGACGCAAAGCAAACTCACGTTTCAGCAGCGGAGGTTTTCCCATGACGCTCGGAGTCGCACGCCCGATCTGGGCCTGTTTCGGCAGTCCCTGGACCCCTGCGAGACCATCCGATATAGTGCCTGTCGAGTGTTTGCTGGTGGTTGCTGCTGATGTTTGATGACGTTGGTTGCGGGCGGTCGTCTGCACTCGCTCGGACGCCGAGGTGGAAGCGGTGGGTTGCGGCTGGAGGAAGCGTAAGCTGGTGATCGGTCTCGTGTGGTCCTGCGAGCCCTCGGCGGGCATCGCGTGGGGAGTGGTCGAGGTGAGGATTCGGCCGAGAGTTGGCTCGATGTCAAGCCCCTTTTCTCTCTCTCGCTTCGACAAGAGTCTCGGAGAAAGGGCATGGCGAGCCAGGACACGCAGAGTGACTTGCTCTGCTTGATTGCGAGTCCTTCTCCCAGTTTCACCCGCTTAAAGTGCAACTGACCGCCAAATGCTCCCTGCCGCTGCAGATCGACCTGAACCCGGTCGCATGGGCAAGAGCAGCTGTCCCAGACCCGCACACAGGCGACCAGCTCTCGCTCGAGAACGCACTCGATAACGTACTCGTCTACTGCAACGCTCACCTCGCCCTCCGACACGAGAACGAGTTGGCCGTCTTTGCCGCCGGACCCGACATCAGGTACTTCGACGAGTCCATCTCATTTCCGAGCGTACATGCCCTGCTAAAGCTTATTCCCCTTGGCAACCAGTCGACAACTCTATTCCTCCCAACTCGCTACAGCAGCAGCAGCCGCGGCTTCTTCTGCCTCGCCCTCCACTTCGACTTCGACCCTCGCAGACGCCAGCACGTATCAACAGTTCCGACAAGTCGACGAGCGGATACGAACAGGCGTCAAAGAGCTCATGAATACGTTGCCGGACGAGCCAGACGGCAGTGAGCTCCTCTGATTGCACTTCCGGTTATCTGACGAATTCGCCCTGGATGCTCACTCGCTCGGCACGCCCGTCGTCTACAGCGTCCAATCTCGTCGGAGCACTCTCAATGGCTCTCTGTCGTACGTCTCTTACATTATCTCGCATCGTTGGTGTGTAAGAGGCGGGGAAATCCTCATGACCCCTCCTCTCGCGATTCAGACGTCAACCGCCTCAACAGTTCCGACCCATTCGGATCAGCAGCAGGCGTCGCCGCAGCTCAGTCGTCGCCCATGAAGAAGGCCAAGCCCCGAATCGTCATCCTCAGTGTCACACAGGACGCCAGCACGCAATACGTCCCCATCATGAACTGCATCTTTACCGCCCAAAAGAATGTGTGTGTTCTTGTCGATCTTTCTTCCTGCATCCCCCATGCACTTCCCTCTCTCCCGACGATAGCAGCGCAGGCGAGCAAACGAAGAGAACACACCCCCCGCCAGCACGTTGTCGCTGACAATTGAACAAACTCTTTCGCGACTTGACCACACGCAGAACATCCAAATCGACGTCTGCAAGATCCACGGCACTGACGCCGTCTTTCTCCAACAAGCCTGTCACCTCACCGGGGGCGCCTACTTTCGCCTCCAACGCCGCGCAGGGCTCTTGCAATACCTCATGGTGCGTCGTCCACACGAAAACCCCATCATCGGTTGGGGACTGTGCTTCAAAGGACCCCCCTTGCTGATGCTCCTACAAGTACTGGCGCTGACGACGCAACAACGCGAACGGGAATCTCACCCCCACCACAGATGGGATTCTTGCCCGGTCCGACCGCACGCCGAAACCTGAACCAACCCAAGCAGGAGCACGTCGACCTCCGCGCCGCGTGCTTCTGCCACCGCAAGATTGTCGACATCGGTTATGTCTGCTCCGTCTGCCTCTCGAGTGAGTCACCTGCGGTCGGGGCCACTGGTCCGGGAGAGAGAGGGAGTGTGCTCACTTTCTTCTGCTTCTTCTTCGTGCTTGTGCCGAATTGCACTCACAGTCTTTTGTTCGCCCTTACCGGTTTGCTCTACATGTCGGTACGTCCCACCTCCTATGAGCCACTCTCAGTGGACCTCGTCATCACGAGCTCCACAATCAAAGAGATCCTGCTTCACCAACATATTCTCAAAAGGGGGGAAGAGCGCTCGCACTGACCACTCTCTTCTTGTTCTCAACCCTGGCCCGTGCGCAGGACCAAATTCCCCATGTCGACCCTCAAGCGACTCGGCTTCGGAGCGCGCCCTCCCGGCGGTTCCGGAGCAGGAGGAGGGGGAGCCGCGACGCCCAAACCGCGGAAACGGAAAGCGCCCCCGACCGATGCGGCGGCTGCGTCGAATCGACCGAGTCCGGCGCCTGCAGCTGCGGAGGTGACTCCTGCTCCTTCGTAGCAATACGTGGCGTGATGAAAAAAAAAAAAGCCGTCTTCATTCGCTTCCTGCCTGCTCCTGCACAGCAAGGAGAGAAAATGAGAGAGACCAGCGCGCGTGCTGAGGAAAAGGTTCACCTGATCCTGCTTCTACATAGCTTTCGGTCATCTGCACCGGACCGCCAAGCCGAGGCACTTCGAAACAAGGAAGACAGCTTAAAAGTAACAAATTGCGCGCAAATTTGATGCGGAAGGAAAAGAGCACACCCGCCGCTCCTTTCCTCCCTCCATTCTAGTCACTCGAGAGCTCCACCACTCTCCTCCTCCTCCTCCTCCTATCCTTCGTCTCCTCCTTCCTCCGATCATTATCGCGAAACAAGCCCGATTTACTGCAAGGAGAGCGACAGCAGTCAGCGAAACCGTCTCGATGTCGACTTGCGTATGGGAAGAGAAACGAGAGTATCGACTCACAAGCTCGTCGTGGCGGCCCGACTTGACCTCGGTCTCGCCCTCGAGCTCAGCGTCAAGGTCATCCGGCGAGTTGATGTCGTTAGTCGCGTTCGCCTCGAGGAACTCGACGAACGACTCGAGCGACCGGTCGCCCTCGTACGAGACCCACTCGCCCGAACCGGCCGCCTTGAACTTGATGGTCGGGAAACCGGTGACGCGGAACCCGGCCGACGAGGGGACGTCGTTCTCGGTCGCGTCAAACTTGGCGATGACGAGCTTGTCCTTGACGTTCGAGTAGCGCTCGCCGAGCGTGTCGTAGATTGGAGCGAGCTTCTTGCAGCTGTGAGACCGGCATAGGCGATGATCAGCCACTTCTCTGACTGTGCTGCAGCGCCAGGAAGAAGGGCGCGCAGAAAAAGCCAAGCGCCGCGACTCACTGTCCGCACCACGGGGCGTAGAACTCGACAAGGACGTCCTTGTCGTCCGAGGTGACCTCGTCAAACTCGTCCGCAACGAGGACGTGCACCGGCTGGTCCTGAACGGGCGCCTTCTGACTCTTGACCGAGGGCTTGACCTTGCCGGCGACAAAGTCGGCGACGAACGCGGCGACGTTGTCGTGGTTGACCTCCTTGGACTGGTCGAGCGGGAACTTGGTCATCTCCTGGATGCTCTGGATCGCAAACGCGGGCCAGGTCGGCTCCTGGAGGTTCAGCGACTTGGCGTGGTCGGCAAACTGCGCGTGTGCCGGGCGGACGAACATCAGCTTTTGTTTTCAACGATGTTCGAAACGCAAAGGCAGAACCGGGGCGGGCAGCAAACGCACCTTGATGGCGTCGATCCAGACAAAGTTGACCTTGCCCTTGTGCTCGCGCGCGACAGGCTCGAGCGCCTTGACAATCTCGGCGCGCTTCGGGTCGGTACTCGGGACAAAGACGTACGCGAGCGGGATCCCGGCTTCGGCGTAAGTGGCAAAGTTGTCGGGCGAGATCTCGTCGAGCAACGGGACCGAGTGCTCCTTGGCAAACTCGTACAGCGACTCGGCCGAGACGGCACCTTCGAGGTCGTTGCGGCCCTCGTCAAAGGTCTTGTACATGACGACGGCGGGGGGCTTGACGTTGGCGGCGGCGATGGCGGCGGCGTCGGTCGAGAGACCAAAGAGGTAGTCGTCGCGGTGCTGGTTGGCAAACTCCTTGAAAGTGTCGGCGGTCTTGCTGTCCGAGGCGTCGACGTAGGCAATCAGGACGACCTTGTCTGCGCCCTTGAACTCGTCGTGGTTCTCGGCCGTGACGTCCGAAACGGCCGGCAGCGACTGCTTCTTCATGTACGAGACGATGCCATCCGTTTTCCGCGTGCCCGAGTAGTCGGCCGGGACACCGTTGCGGAACACCTTCAATGTCCTGTTGGGCGTGCTTCCCGTGTCAGTGTTTGCTCTTGATGGTTCCTTACGACATGCAACACTCACGGGTAGCCGTTGACTCCCTGCGCGGAGCAGAGTTCGGTCTCGACCGTGCAGTCAACCTTGGCAATGGGGATGTTGTCCTTCTTGAGGATCGTGGCAGCCTCCTCGTACTGTTTTGCAAGTGTGCGTCAGCAAGCTGCGGCGTGCGTGCCTAGGGCATGAACGGGCTTACGTGAGGTGCGAGGGACTTGCAGTGGCCACACTGTGGGCAGGTAGGAGGGACTGTCAGCAAGGTCACATCTTGTCTTATCGACTCGCCTTTGTTCGTCTGCCGGGTCCGCGCGCCTGCCCTCGAGTCCCGCGGGATGCTGACCAACTCCCGTCAAAGGTTTCGACACCGCACTATGTCGTCCCTTGGCTCGCTTGGAGCAGCGCGATTTCGCTTAAGTAGAGTTCGCTCTACATATGGTGCTTGTCGCCGTGCTCGCCCGAGTGGTGTGTGGCGAGTTTGAATTGACACGTCGCGCCCCGACCTTCCTCGCCACCGACTCGACGAGGGCAGTCGCAGACGGACTCGAAGCAAGGGGCTGCAAGGACTGACCCAGGGTGCAAAGAACTCGACCAGGGCGAGCGGGCTGTCACCAACAAAGTCGTCAAAGGCCGACTTTGTGAGGTCGACCACGTCGGAAGCCGACACGGCGGCAACGGCAGCGAGGCCGGCAAAGAGGGTGGTGGCGCGCATTTTCTGTGCGGGGTGAACGCCGGACGTCAGTCTCTCCTGCCTCAGCCTGTCTGCGCGAGTGCAAGCTTAAGCTTACGGGTGCGGGCGTGAGTGGAGCGAGTTCAAGGAGGAATTTCGCCGCCGCACGCGCGTCGGTCCAACGCGTTCGTCGCGTCAAATTATTCAGCTGCAGCCAGCTGTCGACGTGGCACCATACCGTACTGCAGATTTCAGCAAGTCCAGTGGTACAGAGGACAACCTGGTAAGGTCTATTCCAAGAGAAAGCGTATTTTCCTCATGATTGCAACTCAATTGGGTGCGAAGCGTATGTACCTCGTTCGCGTACGAACACGATGTGACGTTTTCACAGTGAGCGCGTCCATACAAGTCTTTATATATTTTACCGTAATTGCGCGGACTTACGCGATCGGGGCAAGTTCATTTTTGCTCCGCAAGGAAGGTCGATTCTTCCCACAAAGCGCGTCGCCTCGGACTGGCGGACGAGGGGCAAACATAGCCCGCATGAGATGCGGTTGAGTGCGCTGGGATCCAGCATCGTGCGCCTCGCGTGCGCCGCGGCGGTAGTCTTGACCTCGACCGCCGCCGCCATCAGCAGCAACGCGACGACGACGGCGACCAACGCGACGCATGTGCCGCTGTTTCCCGTCGGCGAAGGCGACCTGCAGACGCTGCACCTGTCGCTCGCTTCGCTGCTGCCCGTCCTGCCTCACCTCGCCCCGGGACCGGATCACACCCTCGCCGTCACGCTCGCGACGCCGGCGTTCAAACCCTTGTTGTACAACTGGCTCTGCTTCCTCCGCTACAAGGCCAAGTGGGGCCAACCCGCCCAGTTCAACGTCCACGGCGAAGCCAACACGCAAGACGAGGATCCGTTCCCCAACACGCCAAAGGTGCTCGTCGTCACGAGCGACGAGGACCTCGCGCTCGAGTTGAGCGAGAACGGCGTCGTCACCTGGCTCGTGTTGGGCATCGACTGGGAGGCGTTCGACGAGGCCGAGTTGATGGACGAGAACGACCCGCGGAAGGGCGAGGCGCTCGATTTCGTCCAGCGCATGATGGGCGACGACTTATTCACCAACCTGCGGTTACTCGACCTCCTCCTCCCGCCCAACCTGCCAGACGACCCGCAAGAGGTCCACAAGGCGATCCCGTGGGGCACCTTGCGGTACCAGAGCCTCATGCTCGAGCGGACGGCCGTCATGAGTGCGCTCGTCGGCGCGCTCGTCGAAAGTCAGAAGTCAGAGGCGACCTGGAGGAAGGAGCAGGACGCGTACTGGCGCGAACGGGTTCTGGCCCACGATTGGGAGTCGGGTCCGCTCGAGACGCCGAAGTTCGCCGGCGTCAAGGGCGTTCTCCTCGTCGACAACGACGCAGTCTGGTTCGTCGGGGGGCCCTTTTTTCGCTTTCCACGCAGCTCCGAACTGACGCTGCTCCACCCGTTCGCAGGCTCTCTTCTCCAACCGCCTTCCTCTCACATTACTACCGACCTACCGGTCCGCATCCCGCCATCGTCTACGCGCCCGACATGTCACCCTCGACCAAAAACGCCTGGGGCACTCACACGATGCCGTGCGCGTGCTTCTTCTATACCCGCGTCTCGGACGCCGGCGCGCAGCAGGCTGCGCCCATCTACCCCGATCCGAGCTCGCCCATCCCCCTAGACCCGTACTTGTACTCTCCCGCCGAAGGGGCCGCGGCGGCGTGGCGCAACACGGCCTTGTGCCACATCTCGATGCTGCTTCAATCCCTCGAGGCCGGCTCGAGGCAGTTCAGAATAGGAGGGTTCGGGAGCGACACCGGCGGCGAAGCGCTGCCCAACCTCGCTGCGCCGTCCATGGCGGGTGCGCGCGCGCCGTCGTTCCAAGCGACGGCACTCGGCCCGGCCTTGTTCCTGAGCGAGCAAGTCGCCATCGACCTGCCCGAGATCAGTCACGAACACTTTCTCGACGCGCTTGGCTCGGCCGACGTCGAAGACTTGCACTTCTTGCTCGAGATTGCCGGCCTCGCGCCCGACCCCGCGACGGGTCAAGTTCCGAAATCGTGCCTCGCGCAGGCGCAAGAGTTTCAACACATGACGGCCGCGCGGATCCCGACCGGGTTTCACGAACCTCCGACTTCGCTCACGTTGCAATACTACGACACGCTCGGCGCGGCCGGACCGCGCCCGCACACGCCGATTCGGGTCGAACCGCTCCCATACGACTTGTTCCCTCCCGGCATGCGCTATTTCGACGGCGGACTTGACCCGGGGACGAAACCGTGCGTGGTCCACGCCAACTATGCGACGGGGACCAAGAAGGAGGAACTCTTGAGGAGCAAAGGGTTGTGGGCTCTCGTCCCGCCAGACGACGCCGACTCGGACGCGTGGACGTGCGATGTAAGAGTTATGCGCGAGGCATAGAGGAGTCGTCTGTCTGTATTTGGTTGCCGCGTAGTTTCCCACTCATCCCATCATTATACTGCGCATGCATCTCTTGTACGATTATGTATCCCCGCCCTCCCATTTCTAGCATTTCCCTCCTTCTTCTGATCCTGCATTGCGATCTTTAGACGCTTTCGGTCGAGGGTGAGCGACTCTACTTACTGAACGCAGCGCAGGACCCGTTGGCACGTGCTCAATGCGCGTGGCACCACGCGTGAAGCGGGATCGACTTCGCTCGTCATTCGGCCTTTTCCTCCTCCCTTTCTGCCTTTCGGACGCACTCTCTTGCTCGCGCTTGCACCTGATACCCACAGTCTTGTGTATAGTGGCTTGCATCCTCAGTCGGCCTGCCTACCCGCCACTGTGCCGTCCTTCCATCCGTGCTTGAAAAAGAAAGCCCCGTCAAGGCCATGGCCTCGCTCGCCATGACGCGCAACAGCCTGGCGCTGCCGGGGGCTCAGAATACCACCAACACCGACACGGCGGCTACGACTACGACGAGCTTGTCCCTGCGCTCGTACAGCCCGTCTTCGACGACGGCGTTCCAACCTTTCAACCGTCCGGCATCTTCCTTGCGGTCCTCCAGCAGGCCTCTCGAGGTCATTCAAGAGAATCTCACAGTCACGGACTCGTACGGCGCCCGAGCCCGTCTCGGTCACGAGCGCCTCGACGGACTCGTCACTCCCGACTCTCAAGGCGCGCTGCAGAGCTTGACGCCGCCTGCGCTCGACCCGGGCCTCGCTCGCTCTGCGCGCTTCGCAGCCATCGACACGCCCGCTCAGGGTCTGTACGACAAGGCTAGCGAGAGCAAGTCGAGCCAGATCTCGCCCCTGTCGCGCCTCTCTCGTCTCTGGTCCGAGGACGAAGCCTCGTCGACGCCCTTGACCTCGGTCGTCCCTTCCAATGCCTCCTTTGTATTCCCTTTGCTTCAAACTCCTTTCGAGATTTACCTCTCATCCAGTCCGAACCCGCCCGAGGTCGCCGAACCGACGAAGCGTCGCGCCCGCCTCAAGCCCAAACCTCTTCAGCTCCTCGATGTCGACAGCGGGGCAGACTGGAAGCGAGCCCGCCGCGACTCGTACCCCGACATCCTCAACGGTAGGCGCGACTCGTTCACGTTCCACTTGCCGTCCGACCTGCGCCTCGACTCCCCAGGCCCGGCGCCGAGCAAGAATGGCTCGTACGGCTCGTCGGCGCTCTTGCATTCGCCTCAGCCTCGCCGCCCTTCGCTCGTTCTCGCTTCCGAACACAACACGCTCGCCGGCCAGCCGTACATGCCATGCTGGGGTCTCGAGCCGCTTCCCGGTCTGGAACAGCAAGCCTCTCGCGCCGCCTCGCACGTCGTTCCGCCCCCAAATCTCCTCGGACAACCTCCTGCGCCCCCTGCATTGGCTTTTACGCACTCGCAGAGTGTACCGCCCCGTTATGCGCATGCGGAACCGTGTCACAGAGTCGGAACGAGCGATTTTCGCCCCAAGACTGAACTCGACACCATGTCGGCTCAGCCCGGACACGCCGGCCTCGTGACGGTCACTTCGGCGACCCGAGTCTCGACTGCTCCGTCGAGTGGCTACCCCCTCAGCCCTGCCGACGTGGAGCGTATCGCGACGCTGCACAACGGCCGCATCCCTTCGCTCGATCAACTTGCGCCGCCCGAGCATTTGAGTTCGAACACCTACGAGCCGATCGTCAATACGGGCAATCAAGGTCCGATGATTGTCCAAGCTGGCGACTGGCGCTGTGGCACATGCGGCTTTGTCGTAAGTCGATCCTTGGGAAACGAGCGTTTGCTTTGACCTTCTCAAATCGACCCGACCTCCGTCGCCCGCAGAACTGGCGTCGCCGCAAGATCTGCCTGCGCTGCTTCCCGTACGCGAACGACGTCGGCAAAGTCCTTACGATCCAATCTCAGCGCGCCGCTCATCTCGCGACTCCGCCCTCGTCGAGCACGGCCGCCAACAGCTCGTCGTACAGCCCCACCGCGTTCGCGACTGGCGCGGCGCACATGCGCGTCGCGAGCGCGCCCGCTTACCCGCTCGACCTCGACATGTACCAGTCTGGCGTGCCTTCGTCGGAACTCGCGGCGCTGGCGCGCTCGACGAGCTACCCTCCCCCTCGGACGATGAACGGCGGCGTGCCTCATCGCCCCGCGACGACTGCCGCGATGGCGCACCACCAGCCTCGCCCGGCGTACGCTCCCCATGACTCGCACATGTCGTACCTTCGCGGCGGTCCCGGTCAAGCCGCCGATTATCCATACCCGCAGGCGCCGGGATCGGTTTACCCTCCTCCGCCTCCGATTGGGCCGCAGCAGACTCACTTCCCGACTGCCACCCGTCCGCCCGCGACCTTTCGCTCAGCCTCGTCTTGCGGGCGCGATCCCACTTTCCCTCCTACGGATGCGACCTTCTCGTACTGGGGTCTGCACAGCACTGGCACGCAGACCGAGTCCTCGCCGAATTCGTCGTCTCCGAGCGCGACGAGCGCGGGTGATTTCGCCGCCAAGAAGCGCGCCGCAGCAGCTTGCAGCAATGGTAACGCTTCTGCGATGATCAAGTCGTCCAAGTCGTTCGAGCAATACTCGACGTCCAACAGCGGCCGCGCGAGTCGTCAGCAGCAGCAGTACCAGCCGCCGCCAAAAGGGTTCCTCCTCCTCGACGACCACGACCACCAGCACCACCAACACCACGTTGGACCGGCCATCACGACGGAAGGCGGAAGCGGCGGATTCTGCGGCTTTTCTGACTATTAGCGCCGGCCGGACTCGGATCGATGCGGAGGTGATGAACCGAGGAGGGTGGACGAAAGAAGCTTGAGGCTGTCGGCGCGGATGATGGACAGGAGTGGCGGAGTATGGGGGCGCCGGGCGTTGCGGCATCGGTGCAGGGAGGGAGGGAGAAAAGGCGGATACATAGCTTGTTTTCTTTTGCTTGTGGTATCAAGTCTCGCTTTTCGCTTTTCACTCGGGGGCTGTTCCTACACTCTCCGGCTTGCAACAACGACCGTTTGTGTCGCTTACTCCCTTTCAAAGCCAAGTCGTCTGGAGAGATACGTGACGTTGGAGGAATCGTTCGAAAGCAAAGGGGTTGGTTCTCCGGTCGGATATATACTCCGCGAGCGGCTGAACAAGGACACCACTGAGCTGCTCAGAGAAGAGTTGTGTACCGGGAGTCGAGAGGGAAGCAAGCATTATCGGTACAGAGAGAGCTCTTGGTTCAAAAGCTACAGGAAGTTGTGCACGACTGCCTCGCGCCCGTGTGCGTCACGTCCTCCACTCATGACCGTCGGCGAAGGTACCACCGTCTCCTCTCCTTGCAAGATCTCTGCCCCCGTCCCCGTCCCACCTCCTGCCGCCGCCGATGGGGTGCTCGAATGCACGCTCGCACTCCTGGGCCTAAATGGCCTCTCGACGATCCGCCTCGAGTTTTGCCTCTTCTGATCCAACAACCCGACCGCCAATTCGACCGCGTCGCGGGTGAGGAGGACCAGTCCCGCGCCGAGGGTGTTGCGGATCCACTTCGGGTCGACGACGGCCGGGCGGCTCGCCCGGGCTGCTGGCGACGCGAGACCGGTGGTGATCAAGGCGCGGATCCATCCCAATCCGGAGGCGGAACCACCGCCACCACCGCCACCAGTCGACATGGCACGGGACGAACCGACGCCCAGGACGGTCGAGAGTCCCAAGAGGTGCCTCAACACCCTGAACGGTTTCGCCGAACTGTGTCGACTCGCGAGCCAAAAGAGGGCGGAACCGGCGAGGGAGGACAGGGCGGGGAAGATCAAGGCGCCGAGGACGAGCGAGGTGAGGCGGCCGAGGCCGACGCGGAGGCGGATGGATTCGGTCGCTGGCGCGGCTGGCGGGGCTTGGGTTTGTTGAGCGGGGCCGAGGCGAGGGTTTTGCGCTTGCGCTTGTCCTTGCGCTGGCCGCTCCTGATCACCTTCCTCTTGCCCATCCTCCTGGTGCGCAGCGACACCACCACCATCGTGCCGTCTCGCCCCCGCCTCCCCTCCTTCGTCCATTTCAACCTCAAAAGTCGCCACCAACCCGACCATATCTCCTCCTCCTCTCGCTCCGTCGTCTTCTTCACCCTCCGCATCGCCGTCGCCATCCCCAGCGGCAGGAAAGCTCGCCACCTCATCCATCGCCGCTTCTTCAAAGACCCCCGCGAGCCCGCGGAACTGTTTCCTCCTGCCCAAGACGGCCCGAAAGACCTTGTACCGCAAGCGGAGGTAGAGCAACCGGAGCCAGGGGAAAAGACAGACGGTCAAGGTTGGGGAGGGAGGCCAGCGGAGGGAGAGGTCGTCGATCCCGATGGGGTCGTAAGAAAAGGGAGCGTGGGTGTGGATGTGGGTGTGGGTGGAGAGGACGAGGGTGAGAGGGAGGAAGGGGAGGAGCGAGTCGATCAAGGGAGTGCGGGATAGGACGAGCGAGATGGGGATCAGGGGGAGATTGACTGTAGTCGAGATGATCTCAGTGCTTGTGCTTTCCATAGAGGAACCCCTCGAGGAGAAAAGGGACCTACGCCAGTACCGCCACGGGAGGCCGTTCTGATGCCGGAGCAGGAGGGCCTCGGTGACCTGCTCTCCCATAAAGGTCTTGAGTGCCCAAGCGCCATACGCCGCCGAGACGAACCACGCGCTGGCGGCGATGCTGCCCACTCCTGCCGCCAAACTCGCGCGGTCGACGCTCCTCCTAAACTGTCTGTACCACCTCAAAAAGTCGCTCCGGTCCTGGTGGATGCGGATCTGGGTCCCACAAGCGGGACAGCGCGGTGTTGGCCTCGTGGCGGGGTGCATGGCTTGCTGCGTCGAGATCCATTCGAGGAGGCAGTCGGGGTGGGCGAGCAAGGTGCACGAGCAAGGGTGGATAAAGGCGAGGGACGGGTCTTCGGCTTCGGTAGTGTAGCAGATCCAGCACGTCTTGTCGGTCGTGTCGATGCTCACGGTGCGCGTGGGTGCGGGTGCGGGTGCGGGTGCGGGTAGATGAGCGGCCGTCGGCTCGAAGGAGGAGGAGGAGGGGAGGAGGTGCTCGCCATCCTCGTCTGCGAGGAGCGGGTCGTGCGTGGCCGGGAGAGGCGTCTGCCTTCGATGCACCGCTTGCTGCGACGCCATCTCACGCGCTCGTCGCTGTGAAATGGCAAGAGGCAGAGCGTCGTCTCCGAGTGGGGCTCTCGCGACCTCTCGCTCGTCTCTCTCGCGCGTCCAGGGTCTGTCCAGCCGGATCGAGCAGCCGCAGCACGCGCCTCGGATGGTCCTGCCCGATGCACCGGGCTCACAGGGAACTTCAAGTCTGATCGGCGTCGCTCTCGCCATCGGAGCCGGAATCTTGATCGCACTCGGACTCGACGTACAGCGGCGAGTACCGTTCTGCTTTTGCGAATACAATACGAGCTGTAAGTACAAGCTAATCAGGATCATGTGCGCACAGTTTGGCTCATCTCCGGAGGGAGAGTCGGCACCACCACCACGGCTCGACTCGGCCGCCGGATCTGACGCGCGGTCGGAAACCTCTCTCGGACCGACATCACGAGCCCGCGGACGAGCACACTCCACTCTTACGGCGGCAGCGGTCGCAAGGATCCCCAAGCCGTCAAGAAGCGCAGAATGGGACGCGCGTGATCCTCGCCGTCCCTCAAGAGGAACACCAACAAACTTCTATTCGTCGTGCCGAGAACGGCGGACACGCACGCTCAACATCGAGGTCAAAGTCTCGTACTCGCAATAGCAGCAGCAACAGCCACCACCGCCACACTGGCAAACCGAAACGACGCCTCGACAAGGGTTTCCTCCGCAACAAGTTGTGGCTGCTCGGGTTCGGGTTGATGAACGGCGGCGAGTTGTGCAACTTCCTCGCGTACGCGTTCGCACCGCCGAGTGTCGTCGCCCCCTTGGGCATGGTCACCCTCGTCGCCAACGTCTTTCTCGCGCCGCTCGTCGTCAGAGAGGTGCGCGGCGCTCTCTACCTACTTATGCTGCTTTCGATTCGGATCTGCTCTGAATTGCCGCTGACAAGTCTTGTTGCCGCGCACAGCCGTTCCGGAAAAAGGACCTGATCGGCGTCGCGATCGCCGTCCTCGGCGGCGCCACCGTTGTCTACGCTTCCCACTCCAACGACACCAAGGTCTGTTCTCCTCCTCCTCCCTTTCCTCCCTGTACATTGTTCTCTCCATCCTGCCAACTGACGTTCCGCTCACTCCTGACATCCGAAAAATTTACGCAGTTGACCCCTCACCAATTCCTCAAAGCCATCTCGCGCCCCCTCTTCATCGCCTACTCGGCAACCAGTCTCGTCGCCATCCTGATCCTCGCGTGGCTCAGTCAGACCAAGTACGGAGACCGCTTCGTCTTGATCGATTTGGTCTTGTGTGCGCTCGCAGGTCCGTCTTCACCTCGTGTTCGGCTTCTTCTTCACGTGGATGTGTTTAGACTCGCACGGGGAGCTGATTCTTGATGGTTTTCAACCTGACGGACAGGGTCGTTCACTGTATTGTCGACCAAGGCCATCTCGTCCTTCCTGAACCTCATGTTCCTCGATACGTTCGTCACGTTCCTCTCTTTCCCGTCTCCTAATAGTCGATTGACGTCCCCCGGACTATCTACACGCCAGCTTTAAGCACTGGATCGCTTATCCAGTATTGCTCGTGCTCATCATCACCGCCGTCGTCCAAGTCAATTTCGTCAACAAATCCCGTCCGTTCATATCTCTCTCTTTGTCTCTCTCTCTCTCTCTCTCTCTCTCTCTCGATCACCTACCATGGACGACTTGAGCCTAACCCAATCGGAGTAATCCCCTACAGTCCAGCGCTTCGAATCGCGCGTCGTGATCCCGATCCAGTACATGACTTTTGCGCTCTCGACCATTGTCGGGTCGGCGATCCTGTACCGCGACTTCGAAGGGATCGGGTTGCCGTCGTTGATCAACTTTGCGTTCGGGTGTTTGGTCTCGGGAGGTGGTGCGTTCGCGCTGACACCGCTTCTCTTCTCCTTGCAAGCGGTCGCTCATAGGAGGGCCGGGGTATTGACCCCTTCCCCGGAAACGGAACAGGCGTCTACCTCCTCACTCGTGATGCTCCCTCCCAGAGCAGCAGCGAGGGCGATTCCTCGAACGAAAGCAAGCAGGGCGGTTCCTCCTCCGCCGGTAGTGATGGCGGCAGCGGCATCAACGACCTCTCTCGGCGTCGGAACGCGCTTCCTCCGAACGCAAAGACCATCATCCTCGACGTCCCCACAGCCGACGCTGCGACTCCCAGCTCCTCCGAAAGGCTCAGAGACTCCTCTGCAGGATCACATGCATATGGCGCACCGCCGGACGCATCGACGCGGCGCGAGAATCAGCTCCTCCAACCCATCGCCGTCTCTGCAACTGCGATCCGACCAACTACAACTGCGAGTGGTGGACGACCTCGAACGGTCAGTTTGACGCTTGGTGGGGGGTACTTGCTCGCTGCGAGTCCGGGAGCGGTCGTACGTGCGGCGAGGGCGGCGGCTGCTGAGGCGGATGAGGATGAGGACGACGAAGAGGAGGGTGACGAAGAGGAGGATGGTGACGACGTATCTTCCGACGAGGACGAGGAAGAAGAGGCAGCAGGGCGACGCGGAGGAGGACGACGACGACGGACACTGGGAGAGGAGGGCGAGTGCTGAGTCGGCGCCTCCTCATCTCTTTCTTGGACGGTATATCATATCTGCTTCCGTCACTGTGCATTACATAGATTGATCCCTCAGTATACATATCCCCTATTTTCGGAGTATAATGGCGGCTAATTTAAGAGAGAGTGTCACGTGCAGCGTCATCCTCTCCTCTCCTCCTTTCGCTCACTCATCTAGCCTGCTTTGCCTGTTGAATCGCCCAGAGGCTGTACCGATGACTGAACCGCACCCTCGCGAGCTGCATCAAGGCGACTTTGTGGTACGCTTCAAGCTCATCATCTCGTCATCGTCCTCGTTCGGGAGGCCCGCCCTTTGGACTGACCACCTCGCTGCTCGACAGACTGCGCTCGATGGTTTGACGCACGCGCCGGATGAACCACCAAAGGATCTCGATATCCACACCCCGGCCGCGACAGGTGCGTACGCATGGCATCACCACTACATGCGGGAGGCGGCCCCACTTCGAACAGCCTCCGTCTCTCTCTCTCTCTCGAGTGTGCTGAACACTGTGCGCGTACAGGCGTCAAGCATCCCTGGCTACAGCGCTTGATTCCCGGGATCGAGAAACTCGCAGCGGGGTACCACCTCGGGAACTATGTCCTGACGAGGACCGACCCGCCCGAAAAAGTCTGGGAGGTGAGCCAGGCCTTCCTCTCGTTCTGCAGCCCGGACGCTACATGGCCGGGTTCTACTGCTGCTGATTGACATGTCTGTACGTCTCACAGAGCATGCCGATCTATGTCCGGTGCGGGATGCAGGCGCTGTATCACGGCCGCGAACAGGCAAAACTGCTCGGGATGGCGCGCGTAGAGGAGCTGCTCAAGGTGCGCGGGCAAGCTGTTCAGCATCATGAGGCGCTGTTCTCCACACAGCCGGATCGGAGCAGTTGATCGTCTCTGAGACGGCTCTTGAAATTCCGCGCAGACCCAGAGCATCAAGCAAGGCATCGCGTTCGACTCTCCCACCAACGCCCTCGCGCACATCCAAGCCTTCATCCAAACCTACCAAATCGACACCTCGGCCCTCCTCGAACCCGACATTACCAAATACCGCACCTTCAACGAGTTCTTCTACCGCCGCCTGAAACCCGACGCGAGACCGCCTGCGCATCCGGAAGATCCGGACGTCGTGTCGAGCGCGGCCGATTGCAGGTTGACGGTTTTCCAGACGGTGGACAAGGCCAAGGAGATTTGGATCAAGGTGAGTGCCGCCTGTTCTGCCTGGGGACTTGGCACCCGTTCGCCGACTCTCCCGATCTCGGGATCGATTCGGAGGGTATCATGCCCTTTGCGGGAAACTGGTGTCGCTCACTCGCTGAATAATACACAGGGTCACAACTTTACGGTCCCGCACCTCCTCGGGGACGAAAAGCTCGCGAAAGACTTCGAAAACGGCGAGATTGCCGTGTTCCGTCTCGCGCCGGCCGACTACCACCGCTACCATTCCCCGATCGCGGGAACGGTCGGCAAATCGAATTCCATCGAGGGGAGCTACTTTGTGCGTCTCTCTCTTTCGGCCCGCTACCTTGGCTTCGGCGTGAAGTTGTATTAACGCTGGGACCTTCCCTTCGCGCGGTCCTTTGGGTACGCACAGACTGTCAACCCTGTCTGCGTGAACGAAGACCTCGACGTCTTCACCAAGAACAAACGCGATGGTGTGCTCCTCCACCATCCTCTCTCCCTGACTCTCAATCTCCTGAGCTGACTTCCTTGAGAAATGGAATCCACCCCGACGCAGTCACCATGCTCTCGTGCAACCGATCAAACGGTTCCACCGTGCCCGTCGCATTCGTGCAAGTCGGAGCGATGCTCGTTGGGAGCATCGTCCGAACGCAGGAAGAAGGGAAGAAGATCAAGCGGGCGGACGAGCTGGGCTATTTCGGTGCGTTAGAGTCACTTTTCGATTGCCAGGGTGGGCAAAGATGAGCTCACGCGCTTACGCGGGGCTCTTTTGCGTGCTCTGTTTCCAATTCGACCGTCGCACAGCTTACGGGTGAGCCAAGATCTCAGCGTACTTCATGGTCTGAGAATACAACGGACTGAAGCACCCCTTCTGCCACAGCGGTTCGACCATCATTGCGCTCTTCCCGCCCCGCCTCGTCCAATGGGACGCCGACCTGCTCCAGAACTCGAACTCGGCAATGGAGACCATCGTCAAGGCGAGTCCTCCTTCCGCGCCGGCAAGGAGAACAACCCTCTTAGCCTGACTGCAGAGCGAGCTGACAGTTTCCTTGAGCCGTGCGCGTGCCGTGACTCGTGCAGGCCGGAGAACAGATCGGTCGGTTCATCAAAGTCAGCTCATGAGCGCATCCCTCTTCACGGTACGAAGCGGATTGGTACCTGCGCTTGCGCTCACGTAGCACGATTGCTGCAGGAGAGCGAGCGTTTCTCTCGGTTGTGAATATGAATTTGGTTATATTCTTCAGTGTCTTTTCTTCGCTCTAGGCATGGCGAGCCGCTTCTGCGCTCTGGCGCTAGAACAGGTTTGGTCGCTGTAAGATTCAAGCAGGTCCGGTCTGGAGTCAGTCTCTCTTGCACAAGCGGGTTTCTCTCCCGGAGCAGAAAAGAAAGACATCACGAGCTGCCGAAAACTCACCGACATGACTCCCATCCCTCCCTTCAAACCAAACTTGTCCGTATAACACTTCCTGCACCAGGGTTCCCCGTCCCTCTCATCCAACCGATTCGGCATCAACGTCGTCCCGCACCCGGCGCAGCGCAAGCACCGTTTGTGCCATTTGCGAGACAAGGCCGAGACGGCTTCGGCGTGGTAGACGACGGTGTGACACCGTGGGCAGAGGTCAGGCGAGAGGTGTGGCGAGGAGGTGTGGTGGGAGCTTGTGATTGGAGGAGCGGGAGGGAGAGCTGAAGCGGAGATGGTGCGAGAACGGGTATCGTCTTCGTCGAACTCGGGCGCGGGAGGTGGCGCATTTCCGCTCCCTCGTGGCCGGTCCCGGTTCGAGTCTAGCTGTCCAGACGATGATTCTCCTCGATAGGCACCGAGGGGCACAGCCACAACGGCGATGGAAGGTGCTGGCGCTGGTGCCGACCCGCCGCCGCCGCCGAAAGAAGGTCGAGCAGGGATCGAAGGCGGTTTCGGAGCCGGAACAGGCGGAGTCGGGAGGGGTCGTCTCGTTGCCGACGGCGGTGCTGATGCAAATGGAGGGGGAGGAGGCACAGAACGAGGAGATGCGGCTGAGAAGGAAGGGTTCGGAACGGAAGCGGAAGGGGGAGTCGGACGAGCTGGCGTCGGCGGTCCCTTTTGCGGACTTGAAGGCGGGCTTGCGCGGGGTCTGTACTCGCCGACGAGGGCTCCACCTGTGCGTATGTCAAAGGACAAGTTCAGAAGAGCGGTCAGGTCCAGAAGCCAGGGTCCAGGTCCCCGAGTCGCAACTTTCTTGAGACGGACGCACCTGCTCCGTAGCCTTTCGCGCCAAAGAGCTTGCCGTAACAAGCTTTGCAATATGCCTGTGCGGTTATCGAATTCACTGAGCTCACGCGCGGCCTCTGGGAAAGATTGGTCGACGACGTGGGCATAGCGAGAGGAGAAAACAAGAAGACGCACGACCCCGTCATGGTCGACCAGCAAGCGCGGTTCGAGCGACTTCTGGCACTCGTTGCATTTGAGGCAGAGCTTGTGGTACGCCTGTACGCAGGAAGAACCTCCGACAATACATCAGCGCTCTGTGACGAGTTGTGGTCGACTCGTCTATTGCGAGCCTGAGTAGCGAGGAGACAGGCCAAGAGCGTACCGTTCCGCCCGGTCCGATGACCTTCTCGGCAAAGTAGACCGCCTTGCCGCACGTCGGACAGCTGCGTGCGAGCGGCCACAACGGGTATGTTAGCCGACGTCAAACAGCCTCATCGCGGCGGTGACGGTGACGACACGACATGCGAAGCGGGGACTGGTGGCACGCACGTAGGAGATCCACCGAATACTGGAGGCATCGTAGCGTGTCGACGGAGAGAGTCCGGCAGCCAAATAGGGGTGTTCAGAGGGGACAGAAGAGAAGCGACGATCGAGGTCAAGTCACGTGCAACCCGGAGACAAAAGCGAATACGAGCCAGAACGAGGCCTCAAGGACAGGTGCTAGTAAGCGTTATTACTCGCTACTACAGTATCTACTACCCCGAGCCGCGCGGCACGTGCCCTCGCGTCCCCGGGAGACGTCTCCTCGCGCGGTCATCCGCCACCCGACAAGCATTCCTCACAAGAGTTGGGTGCCAAGCTGTTTCCCCGTACCACCTCCGCTCACTGAGGCCGTGGCGGCAGCGAGTATGGGATTGTTCACGGAGTTGCTCCCGACGAGGATCCGTTCGCAGACCCAGGTCGCTGCTGCTGCCCGTGCGGTTGCTGAGGCCGCTGCGGCAGCGGCAGCGAAGACGGATTCGTAGACGTCGACGTGGATGGAGCTGCTGCTGCTGGTGTCGCCAAAGGCCGTCCCTGCGCCGCGGCGTTCGCTCCGGTGGTCGCAGCCGAGGCGGAGGAGCCGACGTTGGTGGCGGCGGTGGTAGTCGTAGGAAGAGGAGGAGCTCCAACGATTCCGTTCGGCTGAGGAGCAGGATTCGCTCCGCTGCCGGTGCTGCCGGTGCTGCCGGTGGCGACATTCACGATTCCATTCGGAGCTCACTCGCCGCCGCTGCTGCCGTCGTGGTCGACGCCCCCGGCGTCGGAGATCCATGCGAGCCATTCCCGATCGCGAGCCTGGTGGCGTTCGCGTTCGCGTTCGCGTTCGCATTCGCGTTCGGGAAGAGGGTCGCCGTCTTGGGGAAGAGGTTCATCTCTTGCGCGCGGCAGACGACGAGGTAAAGATCGCGCAGCTGCGGGAGAGCCCTGCTACAACAGCGGCGCCCAAAGCAAGGGTGTTACGTAGTCAGTTCGCTGCACCTTGCACTCGTACGCACGCGCGCATACAGAGAGGGAATGCTGAAACGGGAAAGCGAAACTCACTCACTCAACAAGTTCGCAAGGCCCTCGAGCGCTTCAAACTTGGAATCCGTGTCCTCGCTCGCCTTGACCAAACTCTTGATCGACTGGTCGTGACTCGCCAGCGTCGTCCCGTGCCGCTGCAGGTCATCCCGCATCCGGACCAACGTGTCGAGCAATTTGGAGCGGATTTGGTCAGCGGCGAGGGCCGAGCCGTCCGCCGCTGTGCCGACAAAGGAGCGCATGGCTTCGAGGACGGGGGCGGCAGATGCGGAGGATCTGGCGACGGACTGTTCAAGGTTGCGGATGAAGGCGAGGATGATCTTAGGGTCCTCGCGGGTGTTGGGCGACGGGACGCGCTGTGAAGGGGCATCTTTCGAGGTCAGTCTTGCACATCTGATTCTCGAAAGAGAGCCCCGTCGAAGCAAACCTCGTCGAACAACTTGCGAAGCTCGGCGACTTCGTTCTTGACCGGTTCGATCTGCATCCCGCGTTCGCGCTCAGTCAAATGCCCATCCGTACCGTAAAGGTAGAGAGAGAGCGAGGAACACTCACCAACAGTTCAGGCGACCCGCTCGCCTCCATCTGTTGAATCCTCCGTTCGAGGACATCAAACTTCTCCGCGTTCGCCGCGGCTGCGCGTTCCTTCTCCGCCTCCTCGTCGCCCTTGTCCAAATCCATATCGCTCGTGCTGCTGCCGCCTTTCGAAACCGGTGGCACCGCCAACCGCAGCCTGTTCCCGCTCCGCCCGCTCCTTCTCCTTCTTCTCGAGCTCGGCGACATTGACCACCGTAGCGTCGATCCGGCTCCCATCCTTGTCAACGTCGGACCGGAGCGCCGTCACCTTCTCCTCGCACCGTTCGAGTCGCTCCTCGACTTTCTGCAACCGCTCCTTGAGCTGCTGCTGCTGTTCGTCGTCGTTTCCAACCTTCGCCGTTGCGGAAGCCGGCGTCGCTCCCTCGGTCGACTTGGGCGCCTTGTGCGGATGGTCGGCTCCCGACTCGGCTCCATCGTGCGGACGTTTCCCGAGCTGGGACGAGACTCTCGCCGCCAAGGCGTCGAAATCGGTGCGGAGGACGGCAACTTCTGCCGCCGCCGCCGCTGCAGGAGGAGCTTGCGCGTCGGCCGGAGTCGTCAAACTCGGCCGACGGCGCGGGTCCACAGTCCCCCCTCCTCCCGAAGACGTCGCCCCACCGTTGCCGGCTCCGTTCGGCGGCTGCTGAGTCGCCACCAAAGCCTGCTCGACCTTCTCCAACCTTTTCTCCAACCCCTTGACGACAACCTGCTCTCCCCCGGTTCCTTCCTCCGACTGCTGCTGCCCCGCCAGCTTCTTCTGCAACTCTCCTACACTGTGATCGAGCTTGTCGATCCGGGTCTTTTGCGCGCGGACTTCGTTCCCGACGTAGCGGTACTTGTCGCGCAGTTCTTTGTACGTCGCGTTCAAGTCTGCAGGGGCCGAGGTGGGATCGATGGGAGTGCCGGGGGGAGAGGCGGAAGCACCGCCGGCGGGACTGAACGCCCGAGGTTGACCGGGTGGGACGGCTGCCGGACGCGGGGACGACGACGAGGTAGCCTGTTGAGCTTGAGCTTGAGCTTGCACGAGCGTGTTCAACTTGCGCTCGAGGTCGTCGATGCGTTTTTGCTGAGCGGCGGCGACGGTAGCGGCGGCGGCGCTGGGGTTGTTGGCGGCGGCGGTGCTAGTGCTGGTAGTGGTGCTGGAAGCGCCCCTCTGCGCCTCGAGGTCATCGATCCGTTTCTGTTGGGCGTCGCACCTCCGCACCAACCCTTCCAACCTTGAGCTAGTCGCATGCTCGACCAACCCCGTAAAGAGCGCAATCATGTCGTTCGACAACCTCGAGAACGTCCCCTCGATCGTCTTGTCGCGTTGCGCCATCTCGGCCTGCCTCGCCGTGTCGAGTTTGGCATTCAAGGCGATGCGTTCCTCGTCGGCCAAGTCGGGCCATTCGTACGCCGATTCGAGGTAGTCGCGATCTTGTTGGTCTCGAGCGATACTCGCGAGGAGTTTCATGGCCGAGCTGACTTGCTTGCGGATCTCGGGAGTCGCGAGCGACGAGAGGGGGCGGGCTAGGACGGCAGGTGGGGGCGGCGGCGGCTGCTGCTGTCCGGCATGGTGGTTGTTGGAAGGGGGTCGATGAGACTGCGGCGAGGAAGCAAGAGGAGGACCGGAACCGGAACCCGAGGCGTTCATGGACGCGAGCGGCAGCGGCGGAGGAGGAGGGGGTTGAGGCTTCATCGGTGCGGCCGGTTGCGCCCTGCTCGCGTCGGTCACTGAAGTCGGAGCCGGCCTGCCCTTGCCCTTCTTGTTGCCGCTCGGGGCGAAGAGGTGCGACTTGACTGGAGGCGGCGGGCGATTCTGCATAAGGCTGTTTGATAGAACGAGGCAAGGGTCAGTACAAACTCGTCCGAGACTCGCTCGGTCGACCGCGTGCGCGACGGCAGCTCCACTTCGAGGCTATAGTAGAGCTCCTCTGCCCTCTATACCCCGCCCGCAAGCGATGGTGGTTGGACCGTCCGCCGCCGATTTTAACGCGGTCCGGTTGGAGCAAAGCGCGTCCACTGTCCTCACGGCC
Source organism: Rhodotorula sp. JG-1b (assembly GCA_001541205.1). Lineage (NCBI taxonomy): Eukaryota > Fungi > Basidiomycota > Microbotryomycetes > Sporidiobolales > Sporidiobolaceae > Rhodotorula > Rhodotorula sp. JG-1b. The sequence goes on along the minus strand of KQ954485.1, from coordinate 218,894 downwards.
GGGTAGCGAGTCGCGTGCAGAGACGGGACTCACTGCTACTTGTTGGTGCCAGCGCACGAGCGCAAGACAGCACTACGCGCGTCCGACGAGCGAGCGAGACGGCTGGACCAGCGACAAAGGTTCGTTCGAGGCGGTCAAAGCGATTCCGCCGCGTACGTGGGAGCAGTTCGATTCGGCAGCGCCGTGCGTACTGTGAGCGCCGTGGCACCTCAAAGAGATGGCGCCCGCGCGTATGCTTGACGCTTTGTGTTGGTTGATCCGGCGGGGTCACTTCAAGGGGAATTAGCACGATTACGACGAGAGAGTAATGGAAGCATTTGTAATGGCAGTTGTTTCGATCACCGTGTCGACGTGGCGGTGCAGCTGGAGGAACGACGACGTCACTCGCGTTCGCTGCGTGTCGCCTCTCGAGTCTCCCGTCGCCCTTCCTCTCTTCCCTCACGCCGTCCCTCTTGCACGGCTCAGACACACACACGGTCAGTCTCCTTGTAATCTTGACCGAGTAAACCACTCGGCCTGACCCGCAAACCCCGCCCGGCAGCGCGCCCCATGAAGTTTACGCCCCACTTGACGGCGCTCGCCGTGATCGTGGCCAGCTCTGCCGCCGCCGTCTCGGCGGACCAAGCCGTCCCGCCGTACGCCAACTGGGGCCAGTCCGACTTGAAAAAGTACCTCCAGGACCACCACGTCCCCAACCCGGGCAACCTCAACGTCGAGCAACTGCGCGAGCTCGCGAAGCGTCATTACGACGACCAGACCCGCAGCGCACAAAAAGTCCTCGAGAACGCCCAGACGCAGGCCTATGCGGGTTGGACCGACTCGCAGTTGAGGCAGTACCTCCTCGATCACGGCGTCATCTCGCCCAGTTCGCGCAGGGAGGAGCTCGTCCAGCTCGCGCGCGAGTACGGACTCGAAGCGAGCCACGCCGTGTCCGACTCGTTCGCCCGCGCGACCCAAGCCGTCGGCAACGCTGCCCAAACCGTCGAAGACGCCGCGTACTATGCTGTCGTGACCGCCCCGCATCAGGCGTACGACTACGTCGCCGGTTCGCTCGACAACGCCCGCGACTACGTCTACAGCTCGTGGACCGACTCGGACTTGCACGCGTGGGCCGTCGAACACGGTCTCGTCAAGCCCGAGCAGAAGAAGCGCCGCGAAGAGTACCTCGACTTGATCCGCAAACCCTACACCGACGCAGCCAACAACATCTACGACACCTGGTCCGACAGCTACCTCGTGAGCCTCGTCTTGTCTCTTCTTCCCTTGTCTCCGCTTCCACGGGGCATGCCTTGGTGTGAAGGGGTGTTGCTGTGAAGTGGCAAGGCCGACTTCCGAGTCGAGGCTGAGAAATCTTCTACACCACAGCGCGCCTGGCTCGAGAAGCACGGCGTCGTCAAGAGCAAGACGGCCAACACCCGCGACGAGCTCCTCGACCTCATGGCTCGCAACTACTACGGCGCTCGCGACACCAGTATGTTCCCCTCTTCCTCTCTCTCTCTCCTCTCACTCCTCTTTCCGTCACCTCCCCCTCCCGGCCCCCTCTCGCGCCTCGGTCGCTCGACTTTGACCTTCTCAACGGCGTATTGACCCGACGCTTGTCCACCCTGTGCAGCCTACGAGTTCTGGTCCGACTCGGCGATCCGCCGTTGGCTCGAGAGCCGCGGCTTGGTCAAGCCGACCGAGCCCAAGACCGCTTCAGAGTCAGTCTCGCTCGCCGTCTCTCTTTCTCAGGTCGATCTGCTGCTCGACTCCGTCTTCTCCGAGACGCAGCCGACAGATCAGCTGCGGGAGCAGACCCTCGATCGATGACTGACCTTTTGAATCTGCACCCTCTGAAGCAGGTTGCGCGCCCTCATGGCCGACAACTACTGGAAGTTGCGCGACCAGGCCTACTCGGCTTGGGACGAGAGCATGCTCCGTTCGTACCTCGACAAGAACAAGGTCGAGTACAAGCCTGAATCGAAGAAGCACGACTTGGTCCAGCTCGTCAAGGACACTTGTGAGTCGGGTTGCTGATGCTCCGTTTGACTGCCCTCGCTTGTGCTGCTTGTCGGCGTCACCATGAATCTGGGGCTAAGTACGTTGCGGATGGTTCCTCTCACAGACTATGACGCCTCCTCGTACCTGTGGGACACCTGGTCCGACGCCGAGATGCACGCCTGGGCCCTTAAGGAGAAACTCCTCCCGTCGACGTCGGACGCCAAGTCGTACAAGCGCCACGACCTCGAAAAGATCATCTCGGACAACTATGGCAAGACGAAGCACTCGTTGATGAACGACTGGAACGAGCACTCGATGAAGGGGTGGTTGGTCAAGCATGGGGTCATCAAGAGTGACGCTCAGAAGAAGAAGCAAGAGGTCAGTTCGGTTCTTCTTTGATCTCGCCTCGGGCTCCCAGGCTACGTGCGACACTGCATGCAGTCGGATTTGAGGTTGACGTAATCTCGAACTCGTCTGACAGATCGAAGCCGAGTTCAACAAGCACTACTTCAAGGCGGCCAACAAGACGACCGACTACGTCTCGTGGTCCGACGCCCGCATCCGTGGCTGGCTCCGCGACCACGGCGTTGCCGTCCCGATGCGCACGAACCGTCAGGAACTCCTCCAGCGCATGCACGAGAACTGCAAGTCCTCCTTTCCAGTCTCATCCAGGAAACTTTTCGGTCGGGCGCTAACCGACGAAAAGCACGTGTCGAAACAGACGTCTCGACTCAGAGCTTTAGCGGTTCGCTGATCGACCAGGTCAAGGACAGTCTCGGTTCGGCGGCGGGTATCATCCGCAACATGGTCGGCGCCGCCGGTGTCGCCGTCGGTGGCGCGGCCGAGGAGGCTCGCCTCAAGGGCAAGTACGGCGAACAGCAGGCTTCGATGCTCTACGGCGAGGCGACCCACACCGCGCAGGGCTACGCGTCGCAGGCTTCGGCGAGCGGCGCCTCGGCGACGGACCGCGTCGCTTCGTCGATCAGTTCGGCCGCGTCGGCTGCGTCGGCGGCTGCTTCGGCGACTGTCGCGAGTGGAGCTTCGCACGCTTCCGCCAGTGCCTACTCGGGCGCGTCGCAGGTCTCGGCCAGCATCAGCTCGGGCGTCTACGCCGCGGCCGCTTCGGCCCAATCGGCCTGGGAAGAAGGTCTCTCGTCCGCCTCGTCGGTCTACTCCCTCGCGCTCGCCTCGGCCAGTTCAGCCTCGAGCGTCGCGAGCGCCGAAGCCGTCAAGTCGGCCAAAGCGGCCGGGGCGGTCCCGACTGCGATCTACGCGAGTGCAACTTCGGCCGCGAGCGTCGCGAGCGTTTCGGCCGAGTCGGCCGCGTCGCGCGCGTCGGCGAGCTTGTCGAGCGCGTCGGTGCAGGCGAGCAAGAGCGCGCATTCGGTCGCGGCGCAGGCGAGTTTGGCGTTGAGTTCGTCGTTGAGCGTGGCGTCCAAGAGTGCGGCGTCGGCTTCGTCGGTCGCGAGCAAGTCGGTCTCGTCCGAGTTGCACAAGCAGGTCAGTCTCTCTCGCCTTGCGCTTTTCTCACTGACAGTGATTGTGTTGCCACCACACACATCGCTCGTCATGCGTCTGTGTACCGAGGCTGACGGACTCGTTTTCCAATACCCGCAGGGACTCGAGCCTTCGCAGATCAGCAAGAGTGCCAACTCGGCCGGTGAGGTCGCCTACGCCTCGGCCACTTCCCTGTCCGCCGATGCCGTCTCGGCCTTCAACAGCTACACCGACCGCGCCTCGAGCTCGGCCTCGTCCGCCAGTTCGGTCCTCTCCCGTTCGCTCGAGAGTGCGCTCTCGCAGGCGAGCAAGAGCGTCAGTTCGGCGTCGAGCGTCGCTTCGAAGAGTGTCTCGTCCGAGATGAAGGCGGCTGGGTATGACCCGAGCGTCATCTCCAAGTCGGCTTCGTCGGCTGGATCCGTCGCTGAGAAGAAGGGTGAGTTTTTCGCGACTTTCGACCTTCTCATCTTGCAAACGAAGCTGACTCCTCCCTCGCTCCAACAGCCTCCTCGCTCTCTGCTTCGGCCTCGTCGGCTTACCACGTCTACCTGACCTCGGCCTCCGCCTCGGCCACCTCGCTGAGCAAGTCGCTCTCGAGCGCCTACTCGTCCGCCTCGGCCGAAGCCCGCAAGGGCGCCTCGAGCGTTTCCTCGTCCGCGTACGCGAGCGCCACCTCGGCGGGCTACAACTCGAAGGAGGCGTCCCGCTCGGCGAGTTCGCTCTCGAAGAGTGCGGAATCGGCCGCCTCGTCGGCGAGTCGGAGCCTGAGCAGCCGTCTCAGCGAGGCGAGCAAGAGCGCCTCGAGCATCATCCACAACGAGCTCTAAGCGGCCTTTGGTTCTTTCCGCGGTCCTGCTCACCTATCTCCCTGCGCATGTACCGCCCTCCCACTCCCAGCTTGGTCCCGTCTTTTCTCCCCCCCTCCTCCCCGAGTCTTGACGCTTCTTGGATGATCCATACCCCCTCCCTTCCTAACACTCGGATCTACCCGCTTACCTCTGCTTCGTCTCCTCGTAACATAGTACAGTACAAAGATGCACAAAGTAATGGCAGTCGACGTTCTCAGTATGCAATTCGGTTGAAAAAAGGGGGAGAGAACGCGGCGGGGAGAATTTCACTGCTTCCGCTTGATCTTGTCTGCAACGCTTCGCCGCGCGCTTGCCGATCAACTGAGCGCCTGCACATAAGTCGGACAGACGTATGTCTCTCTTCTACGCGCCCCTAGACCTGCACGCACTGCGGCTGACGCGGTCTCGCCTCTCTCAACATTTTCCCCCACCTCCCTCTCCCCACCACCGTGCAGCAACGTAACGAGCAGCTTGGCGACCCCAGACCCATCTCATGACGCCCAAAACGCCGCTCCGGATCTGGTCCGCCCTGTCTCGCTGCCCGACGAGCTCTGGACGACCATTTTCGAACAACTCAACTTCCACGACTTGCTCCGCGTCGAGATGGTTTGCCAGCGCTTCCAGAACCTGCTCAAGGTATTGCAAACTATGCTCAACGTTGCTTTGCGTAAGACCTGGCTGACGGGACGCGGCGCGCAGGATCACCAGCTTGCTTCGATCCTTTTCCGCGCCGGACCCCAGGAACCCATCAAGAAAGGGCAGAAGCTCGACTTGCACCCGATGCTCGACATTGTCGAACGTTTCAGCCATTCCGGAAAGTGCGACAAGGCCATGCTGCCCCTGAAGATGAAGCAGGAGAAGGAGAAGAAGACGAAGAAGAACAAGAAGTAGAGGAGTCTACAAGAACCGCTCCGGACCGTCTGGGTCAACGCATACGACTACGCCGCCGTTGACGACTTTGCGACCCGCCCCGCTTGCACAAAGCTCCGCATCAGCATCGCCGATACCAAGGTGGGAACGCTCACGTGCAAGACGGGAATCACCAATCGTCAGATCCTGCTCAACACGATCCCGTTTTGGCTCCGTTGCTTCCACGACTACTTCGGAGGTCACGTTTGGTGGAACGGCTGGGTCTCGGCGGAAGGGCAAGAGGACGGGTCGGTGCTGCTGATATCTCCGTTTATGTTCGATTCCTGAGATCGAGAACGGCCACGACCGTGCGCTTGTGGGGGGGAGAACCCATCACACGGCGGATCAGGTGGCGTCATACCGTCTCTCCATAGTTCTCACGCTTGTGGTGAATTCCATACGAATTCTGAGGGCCTATACATATTCCTGAAAGCGAAGACTAGGTCTTCAGGAGTCCTGAAATTGTACGCTCATCCAGCAGGCAAACAGCTTCGCGTGACCATTTCTCACCTTCCTCTCCCTCAACCGGCCCAAAACAGCTCGCCCACTCATGGAAGCTCAACAAGGTAATTCTGAAAGCACGGTCAAGGCGCCCGTCGCCTCGTCCGACCCGCCCAACGCCCTGCGCGTCCCGGCGGAACTCTGGGCTCTCGTGAGCAAGACGCTCAAGTACATCGACTTGAAGCGCCTCGCGCGGGTTTGCAAAGCCTTCAAAGCCATCTTCGAGGTCAGCTTAGCGTGCTCTGTAGTCTGTGCGAAGCCTGTGGGCGCTGACACGAACAGGAACTGTGCTGATTTTCTGCAGCATCCCCGCTATAAGTTGCGCCTCTTCCTCAAGCCGCCCGCGGGCCAGCTCCAAGCCGGGACGGGTCTCGCCATTCACCCGATGCTCGAGATGGTCAACTACGTCTTTTGCGAAGACGTCGACAAGGCCGAGATCCTTTGCGGCGAGGGAGAAGACCTCAACGCGTTCGACTACGCCGCCGCGGACGAATTCGCAACCGCTCCAGCTTGCACGAAGATCAAGCTCGAGATGAACGAACGAAAGTGCGGTACTATCACGAACCAGAACGGCGTCACGGTTCGCCAAGTCATGAAGCGCGCGATCAAGTACTGGACGGCCCCGGTAACGGGCAACGTCGCGAATCAAGTCCGCAGGGAATGGGGTTGGGCGATGGACCACCCCGTCACGCGTCGCTATACTCTCGGAGATCACTGCTTCTTCGAAGGATGGGACTACGCCAAGGTTCAGGCGGACGGGAGCACGGTGGTCCTCGCTTCGCGCTGGTTCGGCTCGTAAACTCGACGGCGTTTTTCGGTGGTCTAAGGGGTCGGAGTGTGCCGACTGGGCCTCTTTCTTTTGTAGCTTGTTGCATGTCGCTTGTCGCTTGTCTCGCAATTCAGCGCAGAGTAGATCGAGGCGTGTCAAAATGACACTTCTCGAGCAAGCGAGACTTTCGCTTCTTCCGCAACACCTCACCCCTCTCGCTGAAGAAGCCGCTCCCAGTCAGCAACAGCTCACACACCTAGTCTATCTGAGCAAGCATACATGTCCACCGCCTCGTCCGAGCCGCCGATTGCGCTACGTATCCCACCCGAGCTCTGGGTTCTCGTGAGCGAGGAGCTCGAGTACATCGACTTGAAGCGCCTCGCGGGCGCTTGCAAAGCGTTCAAGGCCATGCTCGAGGTTAGTTTAACGCTTCTTGAAGCCTACCCAGCCCGTAAGCGCTGCTCTGAGCGATGGCTGACCACGTTCCCTCAGCAGCCTCACTACGGCGAACGCCTCTTCTTCAAGCCGCCCACCGGTCAGCTCGAGCCTGGTACGGATCTCGCCATTCACCCGATACTCGACGGCCTTGACCTTATCCGCTGTGAGGACGTCGACACGGCCGATTTCCTTCCCCCACGTCATCGTCTCAACGCTTTCGACTACCCAGCCGCGGACAAATTTGCCACCGCTCCCGCCTGCACCAAAATCGAGATCGTGATGGACGACCAATACGAGGGCGGAACTGTCACCTGTCAGAGCGGCGTCACAGTTCGCCAAGTCATAAAGCGTGTGCTCGAATACTGGAATGCGCCAGTCACCGACCACGTTGCGGCCCGAGTCCGTGCCGAGTTCAACCTGCGCAAGGACTACCCCGTCAAAAGGCGTACTTGGAACAACTGCAAGGAGTTCGACCTTTACAAGGGATGGGAGTATGTAGAGGTCCAAGCGGACGGCGTCACTGTCCTGCTCGCATCGACCCGCTTTGACCGGTAGGGGTTGTCAGCTTCGAGAGGTCGAAGGTGCTTGATCAGCTTGCTTGTTGCAATCAATACTTTCTCTCAAAACCCTTCTCAGGCGCGGAGACAGCCTTTGGTTTGTACGCATCCCAGTGCGGCAGATTTCCAGTTTACTCATCTTTTCCGTTCAGTTGCCGGTATTACCGAGCAGAAGGCACTTCAGACTCGTAGATGAATAACATATCCTGCTCGGCTCCAGGCCGGACGGTGGCCGTTCAAATTTTTGCGACATGTCCTTGCGCTCGACTCTGTTGAGGTAGCTTCTTTGTCTCACGTTTCTCTACGGCAGCGCAGAGCGCGGACGACAGAAGATAGGACTCAAAAAAGGCTGCTCAATTCGTCTCCGAGGAGTGCCTCACAGGGATTGCGGCCTCTCGCACGCCCCGCCCGCCGCTGTGCGGCTCAAGCACCTTCCAACAGCTCCTTACCGTCATCTCGGTACGCCTTCTGTTGAGAGGCTTTGGGAAGAACCCGGCACCCACGAGGGACCTCATTGTGGGCATCAGTTACCCCGACTTGTGGCGTTCTGGATCGGCTGCTTGCGCGAGCGAACAAGCGAGAGACGTCGCTTTCCTTGGCCTTTGATCAACTTTGCGGCTTCAGCTCGGCGGTGCAGATGTCCGAATCGCCCTCCGACCGCGCTGTACGTGCCTCCCTCAACATGTTCTGCGAGCCGACACAAGCTGAATCCGTCCTGTTGAATCCGTCCTGGCCGTCCAGTCCGAACCGAATCAAACGCCGATTCGGGTTCACCCGCTGCTCAACATGATCAACTGCGTCGGCGCTCGCAGTCTTCCCGGTCCACCCGAGCTCGGCATAGAGTGCGCTTTGACCTCTACGACGAGTTCGACAATGCGAGGAGCTCAGGCTACGAGGTCTTCCTCCCCGACGTGGACCTCGACATGAACCCGTTTCAGCTCGCAGCGATTGACGAACTGGCGACCAATCCACCTCGAACCGGACTCATCATAGAAATGCACGATCGCTGCCTCGGCGTTCTTCACAATCCGGCCGGAATCAAGGTCCGCCAAGTCCTCAACATGACGCTCGCGTACTGGTCCGACAACCTCGAGTGCGCCACAGCGGAAGAGGCGGACGCGCTCCGAGAGGCACACTCGATCCCGGCCGACTTTCCCGCGCGTCGCTATGATAGCCTGCGGTACGACGAAGCATTCAGAGGCTGGGAGGACGTGGTCGAGCTCGACAACTGGAACGGATGCGCGTACTTGACCGCGAAACCTTTCCGACTTTCGCCGGGTCGTGTCTAAGTAGTCGTGCAACCATGTATGAATCAACGCAGAATGCTTTATCTCCACGCAGATCAGATCCACGAGACAAGGGAAGGTTGAGCAGCGAAGCGTATAAGATTGCAGAACTTGAGCAGAACACGAGCAAGAACAAGGAAGAGGTCGGACAAAGTGGCGTGTGTCGTACAGCGAGGAGGAAGTGGTCGTGGGTTAGCGAAGCACCTACAGTGTATTACGACGTATAGAGGCACCTATGAAACACAACAGAAAGGAAGAGAAGTGTCAGCTCATGTTTTATTCCTGAGTGTAAGTTGACTTGGCAGCGGCAGCTGGTCGGACTCGGGCAAAGGGCTCATCCCCGAAAGATGGTATGATTGTCGATGTTGACCGCATTGTACTAGGCCGACTAAAGCCTGTGCTCAGCAATTTGGGTATATTTGATTGCATAATCACTGCCGTCCGTGGCGAGTGTTGACCAGCTGCCGGGGCGAGGAGACAGAGGGGCAAAACATACATGAAGCGGATCCGGCCTCGCCCCATTTCGACGAGACCGTGCGAGTCGGCGGCGAGCAGTATAGCGAGGCGACAATCAGCGTGGTACGGTGTCGAGATCGTAGGCGATAATGTAGCTGAGTCGCGGCGAAAGAGGGCTCGTCGAGAAATCGAAGTCGAGCGGAAAAGCGAGCCTGCGAGAAAAAATTGGAGGGTGAGCTCTTGTTGGACCACTTCTATCAGCAGCCTGCATACCGCCGAACCCCTTTGTAGGAAGGGAACGGAGCTACGGAACTGTCAAACTGGGTCTTATGCATTGCTCTGGCATCGCTCGTCTCTGAGAAGGCCGAACCCACCCTCCGAGCGAGCTCAAAAGGAGAGACCGACCTTCACCCGGGCTGGCGCTGCGCCGCGTGGAAGCGTTCATAGCGACGCAGAGAGCCCGAAGCGTGCTGGATTGCTGGACCCAGTTGACCGATAATAAGAGATTGTGCTTACGGTGCAGTGTCGTGTTTGTTGGAAAGCGAGGCTGGCAGCCGGCGCCCTCTTGCCGAAGTCCGCCGCGCAAAAAAAAGGGGCGCTGCGCCTCCCCTGCGGTGTCACGTACAGAAAAAGTTGCCTCAGGGGAGGCTCGACCGGTTCGGCAAGGGCGAGCAAGCCGGGCGGCCCCACCTCGCGCAAAAGAGCTTCTTTTCGCCGGCGAGCGCTCGACTTTCCCGTTTCCCTCGCTCAAGTTACTCATACACTCGACTCTCAGCTCCACGATGTCCAACGCTCAAGCTCGTCTCTCGGCCGTGTCCGGTCAGCTCTCGGCTTCCAAGCCCAAAGGTCTCCTCGGAGGTCAGGTCGCCATCGTCACCGGCGTGCGTCCCGCCCTCTTGCTCTCTGACCGTGCGTACCGCGAGTGCGAAGACTGACACTATTGGCAACATTCCGCAGGCCGCCCAGGGTATTGGCAAGGCTTGCGCGATCCTCTTCGCAAAGGAGGGCGCAAAGGTCGTCGTCGCTGACCTCGACGAGGGTACGTCTCGCGATCGGTACTACGCTCGTTTCCGAATTCACTGACCTGACTTGACCCTACAGCCAAGGCCGACGCCGTTGCCCAGGAGATCAAGCAGGCTGGAGGTCAAGCGATCGCCGTCGGAGGAGACGTGACTGCTGAGGACTTCCCCAAAAAGCTCGTCAGCAAGACCATCGAGTGAGTTTCCGCAGGCCTTGCACTGGATGCGGCGAACAAAATATTAATCGACGTCACCTGCAGCGCTTTCGGCGACATCAACGTTGTAAGTCGAAAACGCTTGATCCCCCGGCTAACCTCAGAGAGGGAATGCGTGCTCACCGGCGACACAATTACGTCCAGCTCGTCAACATGGCTGGTTTCACCGCCGACCGCGTAAGTATCTCCTCCTGCTGTCTGTTATACAAGCCTCCCTCTATAAGGAGAATCAGAGCTCATCATCCGCACCCGCTCGCAGATGCTGCACACCACTCCGGACGACATGTTCGAGTTGATGCTCAAGGTGCACAACACGGCTCCGTTCCGATTGATCAAGGAAGTCGCGCCGTACATGCGTTCCAAGGACCCGAAGGACAAGAACAAGAACCGGAGCATCATCAACGTCTCGTCCACTTCCGGGTAAGCTCTCCTTTCCGCCGTTCTGATCGCCACTGTGAGATGCGGGGAGTCGGCAGAGTCATGCAGGAACAGATGTACTAATTAGGTCTTGTGCTTTCACAGACTTCACGGCAACGTCGGCCAGGTGAGCCTTCTTCCGCTTCGCGCCATCATCGAGCCGCCCTCAAGTGCTTGATGCCCAAGGTAGAGGTCACACTGACATGATCTCGGCAGGCAAACTACGCGACCGCAAAGGCGGGTGTCGAGGGTCTTACCAAGACGTGCGTCGTTGTCCTTTCTCTCTCGATCGCGCGCTTTCGTGCCACATTGGCTCCTTCATTCTCTTACCTGCCTGTGCTGACATGCGCATCGTCGTGTTTGCAGCGTTGCCAAGGAGTGGGGTCAGTCACACCGCTCGCCAAACACGTCTTTTCCGTGGTCGCGCATTGGCAGATCATCCTACGCAGCCGCGGATGTACTAGCTTGTCGAATCGTCGGCTGACAAACAGGTTATGGTTCCACAGGACCTTTCGGCGTCCGCTGCAACACTGTCGCATTCGGGTGCGTCTCTAGTTTCCTTTCCTTTGCTAGTGTTGCGCCTTGACCCACAAAGCTCTTTCTTTGGCTGACGCATTGATCCAATCGATTTCCGGTTGCACAGCTACATCACCACTCGTCTGACTCAGGCGAAGGAGCTCGGCGAGGCGATTGTTGTCAACGGCAAGAGTGCGTCATCTGTTTCGCTGGTCGATGAGCAAGCGACTTTGTCTGCATCTGCGACGAGTGAGCTTTTCCTAGATGCGTGGGCAGCTGACACTCGCCTTCCTCTCCGTGCTCGCACGCACTCGCAGAGATTCCTCTTGGTATCCCCTCCGGTGGCGCCCACGCCCAGCCCGCCTCCGACCGCGTTCCGGACATCCCCCTCGGTCGCGCCGGCACTCCGGAGGAAGCCGCCGCGGCTTGCTTGTTCCTCGCGAGTGGAGACCTGAGTGGATACGTCAGCGGACACACGCTCGCTGTTACCGGTGGTCGGGGCATCTAAGGGTAGATATCGAATTGTGGTGTACAGGATTGAGGGAGATCAGAAGTTTTATATTGCAAAAGAATCAATACGGACTCCGTCCGCTCGTGTTCTTCGCAAGAAATCCTGCTCGAACAAGCATCCATGTTTTGAACCAGCGCCTCGGAGGGGGAAAATGAGCCAGGGAGAGGAGGGCGCTTGAGGCGGCAGGAGAACTTCGACCAGCACCGACACTTCCGGCTTACAGCTGAAACTTGCGCGGCGGCGAGAGGCAATCCCCTGCTTCTACGAAACGTAGCGCCGATGATCAAGCTCGGGCTCATCGGCTACTCGCCCGAGTTCTCTGCTTCACCCGCAGCTGCTCTGCTTCACCCGCAGCTGCTCCCGAGAGAAGATTCAGTCGACATTCTTTGCAGGGAGACAACAAGCGTTACTGCACAGCACAGGTGAAGAAGCCGGGCGGGGAGAGAAGAAGGGCAAGGAGGTGGGTGAGGTCTGGCGGAACAGACAGGCCAGGGAAAGCATGGCCGGGGAAACGAAAAGATAAAGAGGGAGATGGACTTGGATACAACGGCGGCGAGAGAAGAAGAGGGAAATAGCGATGGGGAGGACTTGCGACGAGGGAACCGGGTAGACAAGCATCACCGAGAGAGTAACGGGAGAACGGGTTACCTCGAAAGAGCGGGTATTGGATCGAAAGGTATGCGAGTAGAGACATTTATTCCGGGTGACTGGAATATAGGGTCTCGGAAGGAGATTGTGCGGCGGGTGTACGGTGCAGTCGGAAAAGGCGCGTCTGATCAAGCCAGAGCGGCCGGATCGACGGCGGTGAATAGAACCAATTCGAGCGGTGCGCCCGGACCCTTCTCGGCCGCGATCGCTTTCGCCGTCTCGAACGCCATCGCGACATCCTCCTCGCTCGTGATCGAGATCCGGTCCCCGTCCTCGTCGCAGTACCGCAACCTCAACGCCGAAGCTTCGAGTCGAGCGTGCGCGGCGCCACCGCACGCGCGAACCTTCTTCAGCACCCTGTCGACGAGTTCGGCATGGGGACACGAATCGAGGACGACGATGACAAAGGCGTCGTCGCCGAACATGACTCTGACGCGCACGGCGTTCGTACCGACGCCGGCGGGCGGCGCCGAACTCGCCGGGGAGGGGAAACTGGTCGCCGAGCTCGTCGCGCTGGAGAGGCCGCGCCGACCGCCACTGCCGCCACCGCCGCCGCCGCCGACGTGAGATGCCGAAGAACGATCCGTGCCGTGACTCGAGTCGCTCTCGCGCTTGTGGTACGAGTCGTCGGGCGGATGCGTCGTCGAGTCGCCGGTGTACCTCTGCTGCTGCGACGGCAACTGCTGGTACATGTTGGGAGACGAGTCGGACCTGCTTCGATACATAAGCGGGGCTTGACTCGACGCTCCGCTGCTGGCGCCGTAAGAGCCTTGACGCGACATGCCACTCGAGCTCCCGCCTCCGCTCGTCCCAGCGTACGATGCCCCAGGAGGCAAGCGCGACGAGCCGTTTCCTCCGCCGCCACCGTACCTGGTATCGGGGTACGGAGCCGGCGAACCTCCTGAAGGCAGGCGAGCGTAGCTCATTGCGGGCGAAGACGACAACGACGAAGTCCCGGCACTGGGACCCGCTCCGCCGCCGCCACCCCATTCTGCGCTGGGCGCCGACCGCAACTGCCGACTGCTCGCCGAACTGCGAAGCGACTGCGCATCTCCGTTGCTCGAGTGCGTCGACATGCCGCGCAGAGGCGGCGCCGATGGCGGCGGAGGTTGAGTCCGCCACTGACTCATGACGTGCGAGCTGGCGTCTTCGGTATGAGCGCGAGGGCGCATCGCTCCGGGGTGAGCAGCACCACCGTTGTGGTCGCGAGGGTCACCAGCGGGGAGGGACCTCGTCGAAGGACCTCGCCTCGCAGTCGTGCTGCCGCCACCGCCACCGCCACCAGGAGTCGCACGTCCTGACTCGCTCGTGCCCCTCTCCGAGAAATCGTCCTGGCCGTCGTCGTCGAATCCGTATTGTCCTGGAGCGTAGTGGCCGGGTGGGTACCCTGGCTGAGCGGGGTTCGGGTAGCCGTACGAGCCCGGAGGGTAATTCGGGGAAGGGTAACCCGAGTGTTCGGAATGAGGATACGGGGACGGCAATTGAGGACCCGTTTCGGACATCGGAGTCGGCGGGAACTGTGAAGCCGGGGAAGGGACGCCGCCGCGGTCGGAGCGACGACTGGCCGACAAGTGGTGCCGCCGGCGCATCGGCGCTTCCTCGACGGCGCGCGTGATCGCCTTTTGCCACTGCCGCAGCAGCTCCTCCGTCCGGCACTTGATCGTGAACGCCTCCTCGCCGATGTCGCCGCGCCACCGCACTTCGAGGAGGTACTGGCCTGTGAGGTTCGGTAAACTCGGAACCGTGTCAGCGCGAGATCAGGAAAAGGAGAGAGTAGGAATGAAAACGAACCGTTGCGGGACTGCAAAGGCGACGCGGCCGTGACGTTGTTGACAAAGATGCGACCCTTGAGCTGCAGCTTGTTGATCCGCTGACTCGACGGCCTCTTGAGGATCGAATTGCTCTTCTTGTCCTTCTTGCCCTGCGCCACCACCTCCTTGCAGCAGAGGATGATCCGCTCAAACAGGTAGACGCTGTACTCGCGCTCGTTGTCGCTCTTGATCACGACAAAGTTCTCGTGCAGGAGCAGTTGACCGAACGACGACAGGTCGTGACCTTTCCAGTCTTCAACGCGGTGAGCGAGGTCCGTCACGGCTTGGGCGTTGTCCTGCCGCCGCTTCTCTTCGTTGACCTTGTCGGTGACGCGCATGACGGATTCGAGTCCGGCCTTGAGCTCGTCGTAGTAAGGGAAGGTATCAGGGGTGTTCTTGAGCAGTTGCTGTGAGGGAGGAAAGCCGCGGGTCAGGGCACGCGTAGCTTTGAGAAGGAAGCGCAGGTCACGTACCGAGATGAGGAGCGGGTATTTGCATATCCGTTGCACCGGTTTGATCAGAAGCGGCGCAAGCTCCGACACGGGATCGAGGACATGCGAGAGTTTCTGCAAGCGAGTCCAAGACGTGAGTACGCGGGAAAGCAAGGTAGAGGGGGAAAAGCTCACGGAGAGAGCAGCGTTCTCGGCGATGGCGAGATCTTGCGCGTTGGTCAGATTGGCGCAGTACGGCTCGTAGCAAGCAAAGTTGTCCTCCTGTGAACGTCCATTCGCCGTCAAAATCGTAAGCACGAGCATGTCGGTAACGGCGACCTTATCGACAAGGCCCGACTCAGAGGAGCGCTAAGAAAGACGCACCATCTGGAGGAACAAGTTGCCGAACCGTTGCTGCTCGGGGGGGAGGCTCGCGTTGCTCTCGACGCCGATCAAGAACCGGCGCTGGAAGTCGGCGAGCTTGTTCAAGTTGATGAAGAGGCTGTGGATCTGATCCTGCGTCAAGACGTCGCTCGCTTGCAGCTGGCGTTGATAGTCCTGTGCGACGCAAAGAGCGCCAACGAATGATATCAGCTCGACTGCAGGCCAAGGGGAGCAAAAGCAAGGTATCGCTGATGGGCATCGAGCAGCGCGGAGGACGCACCTGCAGCACTTCGAGGTCCTGCATGTACTTTCGTTCCGAGTCGAGGATCTCGCGCACGACGAGCGACCGCTCGTCTGACGGTCCCGGTTGCGGCGCGACCGTGTGGGAATCTTCGGGCGGAGGGAGCAGGGCGCCTTGCGATTCGAGCACGTCGAGCAACTTTGTGACGGTGTGGACGACCTGGAGCGAAAGGACATGAGCCCTGTTAGTAGATGTGTCAAAAATCGCACAGAGTGACACGGGAAAAGGAGGGTTCACCTTGACGATCCCGTTCGTATCCTGTCCGTACAGTTCGCTGACGGCAAACAAGTCCTGTTCGGGCCACTGCAAGTCTTGCTTGCACGCCATGATGAAGTGCGCCGCGCCCCTCTGACACGCCTTCAAGTTGCTCAACGTCGCTTGCGGGTTCACGTCGAGTTGGTGCGCGTGCCCGAGGCGGTTGAAGAGGAAGCAGAGACTGGCGCCGAGTCGGAGGACGGACAAGACTTGCGAGACGGGGTCGGTCTGGATTGGCAGGTCGGGCGTGAAGGCGGCGGGGGCGGCGGGAGCGGGCGCGGACGAAGTCGACGCGATCGCGGCGAGGGATTGTTCCGCCTCGTCAACGAAGCGGTCCCTGAACTCGGGTACGCGGTACAGGCGCTCGCGGAGGGCAGTGCAGCGTTGGTAGATCGACGAAGACGCGCTCGCCTTGAGGTTGAGGGCCGAGTTGGTCGCGATCGGGGTCGAGTCTCCGCTGCTTGAAGCCGACATGCCGGGCCCCCCTCCTCCTCCTCCTCCGCCGACAAAGGTGGACGAATGCGTGCGCTCGAGTGCGGGACTGGGATACAGACTTGCTCCTCCCGATGGTCCCCCCTGTGACGAGGAACCGGCGGCCATCATCACGGCGGTCGTCGACGGCGACGGCGAGAATCCTCCTCCGGTCGCGCTGCTACTGCTGCCCGTCCTCGACAAGGCGGCACTCGGGTACGGGTACAATCCTCCCCCGTTAGTCGAAGTCGAAGGCGATGACGAGTGGGCGGGGGCGGGGACGGCAGACGCGGACGACTGGGACCCATTCAGGCTGCCCGAGGGGGTCATGCGCGCGCTCGCCGCGTACGGATGCACCTGACTGGCCATGTTTTCCTCGCGTTTGGTGCTCGCCTGGCGGTCCTGGATCAGGTCGGCGTGGTCACCGAGCGTCAAGTGGTCGACGAGCAGCAAAGACAATCCGCTTCACAGTTGGCGATGATGAGACAGTGTCGCCCTCTTCGACCGCGCGGCGCCAGATGATGCAACCGTCCGTCTGGGCGTAACGTCTCGCTACTGCTAAGCGTAGCTCGAGTACGGCGTTCGTCGCTGTGCAGGTTTGGCCCGTGTTCGGCGGTCGGAATGCTGCCCGTTCCAGTCGGCGCGGGTCGAGCGGGGGAGTCGACAATCGATCGAGTCGTGCAGGTGCTCGCGCGTTTCCTTGCCCTGCAGTTGCTCGCAGTGCTTCGCCCGCCCTCTCGTGAGACGCCGAACGCGTAGAGTCGGCACGCCGGCGATCTCTGGTGCGCGCGACGAAGGGCAACAATTGCGCAAAACTCGGGAAATCGGTCACGCGGAACGAGAAAACAGCGACAAAGGCGCCGCCGTCTGTAGACCGCCCTCACCCTGCACCGGGAGTCTACACATGTGCTTCTCTCTGGGCGAACGACCCACTCTCGCCGCCGTCCTGCGCTCCCATAGCTCATCGGAATCCCGCGCTCAGCAACCGCGCATTCTGGCTAGATTTTCATCGTCCGCTCGAGTCCGCCTCGCCGCTACAGTCGCTTGCACTCGTTCACACGTCCATCTGGACCTTGAGCTTGACTACTTCGCAACATGCGCTCGTTGCAAACGACGAGAGAAACGCGCGCTTAAGCTTATTGCCGCGTATAGCTTGGACGTGGGACTCCGTATCACACTGGCTAGCGTGCGTTTCCCTTCGCGGATGCGAGTTCTTAGCCAACTACCATTCCGGTCATTGAACTGCTCGAATATGTATATATCGAGCACGCTCGCTGGTGCGGCTGGTCGAACAAGCTCGAGAGTACTCTAGGTCCTGGCGAGGGAACACGGCTGCTAGTGCGCGCGCAGACAACTCGCCCAGCGCTTTCACGTCTACATATGTGATTCTTGAAATCCGGATGCGTACGGCGATCCAGCATCCTACCGGTACGGTAGCGCGCTCATGGCGCGTGATCGCTTAACCCCCGGCCGTATTTACGCGCGAATCTTCGCTGTGCTAAGGCTGCCAGCGCCTGCAAGTCAAGCTGCACAAGTACTGCAAAGCACCAACACGCCGTGTGTACACAACGTCGCCTCCCGGCCGATCAGACCCTTCACTCTCCGCAGATCAATCAAATCTCCGCAGATCAATCAAAAATTAATGAAAGAAGAGGCCGGGGAAGAAGAGCGATCGCGATGCTCAGCAGAAATGCCACGATCAAATGCTCCTTCTGCTGCCTCGGCGAATGCTCGAGCATCCAGAGATCGTGCGAGGGCAAAGGGTGCGATGAATCGACCCTCTGATGGCTTGGTCACAAGGAGCGATGAGAGCGAAGTCGAAAAGAAAGTCCGAAGCACCAAAGATTTCGAAAGTTCGGCCAGCCTCGGTCGACATGAAGAATACATGTCCTAGGCTTAAAGCGAGTATATGTAATATAGGAAGAGAGCACTGACAATCTATGCCAACAGCTCCCTCCCAGCAGCCCCTCTCCCGTGTTGAGCCGAGCAAGCTCACGCAAAGTGCGAAGGGCAGCCTTGAACCTGTAACTCTTTCGTTGGATGGCCCGCCGAACGCCTCGGGCGGACCGGAGCACTGTATCTACAGCGCACACACACACGAGGGCCAGGTTAATGTGTCGTTCAAAACGACCGCGACCGGTCCATCCAGCGTCAAGGTGTGCATCGCTGCGGGTGAAAAATACGAAACGGCGGACTATCATCACACAATGCAGCTTTTGCCTTGAGCAGCGGCCGGTGAAGAGCCCGATTGCTCGCGCGCTACAGACGAGTCCTAAAGATTCAGAAAAGTCCGGCGCGCGGCCGGCCGTAGATGCGCGCTTGCCGGGGTGAAAGCGCCACCACCGCCGCCACCGGGGCGCGACGACCGAGAGCGTGTGCCGTCGATCCTCCCAGGTACTCGGGATTGCGAACCGTCCTCTGTGTGAGGGAGTCGAAAGAAACTGTGAGTGCGCTCGTCCGCGCCTTTGCACACGCGCAATCGCTTTCGCAATCTCGGCACAAGGGTCAACGTCCTACAAACAGCTACTGAAAATTTACAACATCTTGGTGCACAGCGCCAAACAGAAATATGCCAAGGCAACTATTGGCCTTTGTATATGCCTGGTTAAGATCTGAGCTTGGTTGGAGCGCTTCTTTCTAGAGTCGGGATCCGCATCAGCGCTTAGTCCGCCTGTCCGTCGCGCTCACACCTACGAGTATGCTCGCGGCACTAAATCGGTCTGTTCTCACGCGCCGCAAGATGAAATTGAGCTGATCCGTGCAGTGGTAGCGGTCCCATGCCGACCACTCTGCTTCCACCGCAGCCTGCTCTACGGCAAAGCGAAACGGCCTATGATCCTGGCGTTCTCTGCTCTGCTCATAAGCCGCGTCAAACTGTAGGTGATCATGGCGTAGGCACCAGCAGTCACGCGGACGCGGTATCGCCACCGAAACGAGCACAACGATTCTCCACGCCAGGCCCGCCATGTGTGAATCGAGCCTTGAAGACCTGCAAGGCGCCTGTCAAGGGTTCTGTGAAAGGGTCTGTAAGCGACAGGCGCTTCTCGCGGAGGTGCAAGCGCGAGCGAAGTGACCGCGAGGACATGCTGCTATGATAAGGTCGGACGTGTGGCGGCGCAAACAAGCTGCGAGAGTCTGTTAACAGAGCAAGGATATGTCGTCAAAGAGAGAGAGAGAGCCAAGAGAGGAGGAAAGAGAGTATAGCGCCGTGCCTGTGAGAAGATCGATGAGAAAAAGGAGTTGACCCGGACAAGCCGCGGAGAGTCTAGCCGGCGATACGTTACGGCCGCGGGACGTTGCACCCGGCCCGGACACACTCTGACGGTTAGCATTGATGTTGCTTCCGTTCGCCCGCGGCCCTGCCAGCAGCAGAAGGAGAAGAGCCAAAGAAGGAAAAAAGTATGGGTGCGCTTGACGATGAAAAGCATTTTCAGCGGCGAGGTAGGCGAGATCGATATAGCACTGCTACGAGGCAAGGGCCTTATCTGTAAAGTATATCGTAATGTCCTGGACCTGTATGAGGGATCAAAGAGAGTTCAAGGGTCAATGTGAGATTGGCAACCGGCGGGGAGCTCCCGCAGCGATTCTGTGTGCCACAGCGCAGGCGAGGAAACCACTCTGAACCGATACAGGCTTCGGCAATAATGGTGGAAACAGGGACGAGAAAGGCCGTGCGCGGACGGACTCACGATAAAGCAACGCCCCCTCGATCCCCTTCTCCCCCTTCCTCGCCGCCTCTTCCTCAAACTCGACGAAATTGACCTCTGCTGCACCACCACCACCACCTCCTGCCGCGAGATCGGAAGAGAGTCCTCCTCCGCCGTGGTAAGGGAGGACGGACTGGTCGAGGTAGGCGATGCGGAGGGGGATGTGCAGGGCGCGGGTGAGGGCGGTGATGGCGAGGTGGTCGGCTTCTTGCGAGACGGCCTGCGCGAGAAGTAGTCCATGCCGTGTCAGTTGAGTGGGACCTCAAGCTACTGTGCAATCATCTGAGCGATACGCAACGCTGCGCTTCGAGTTACTCAAAAGACTAAAAGGCTGGAGCTGAGTTAGTCCCACTCACCTCGACTCCCCTCTCGCAAAAGTCACGCATGCTGACCGCTGCACCTCCGTCCTGCATGAAGCGCGGGTCGTCCTCGAGTGCAAACAGGAACGGCGAGAACTCGTCCTCGTGCGTGCGGAGGTAGGCCGAGGTGATCAGGCGGAGGATGACGATGATGCAGCTGTGCGCGCGGTACCGATACAGAGATCAGCAAACGATGGGTGCAGAGTGATACCAGCCCCTCTCTGGTATAGATCTCTGTGTACAGAGTGCTCCGGGACGCACCTGTTGGTCTCCTGGTCATTGAAAGCAGCCAACAACCCCTCTCTCGACAACCTCGCTTCACCGGCCTTTCTCTTCCCTCCATCCTTTTCCTCGGGCCCCATCTTCCACAACAAGTCGCGCAACGGTTCCCAGAAATCTTCCCACACTATGGGCTCGAACCCGCACGCGGTGAGGAGTGGTAAGAGCGAGGAGAATTTGTCGAAGAGGTAGGTCGAGTGGGAAGGGTGCAGGGCGAGGTAAGTCTCGAGGAGGGAGAAGATGAAGGCTGTGGAATCCGTCCAATAAGTCCTCCACATCCATCTTTCGCGCCGTTCGAGAGTGCATCCCGTGCAGGCTGACAAGCAGAGGGAGGCAAGGGAGACCCACCGCGGTAGAAGCAGTCTCCGTCACCCCTCGTCCTCCTGATTCCAGTCCATCCATCTTGCACGAGCCTATCAATCTTGTCAACAAAGACGCTCGACCCTTGCCTGTACTCTTCGCGCAAGTTGGCGAGCGGTTCCAGTTGGCCGACCAAGGGAGCGCGGCGCGATTGTTCGTCTCGGAGTTGGGCGGCGAGGTCGGCTCGTTCGAGGTCGGTGAGCTCTGCGAGGGGTTTTGTAATTGGATCTGTCGATTCGGAAGCTTGCATCGTCGAGTGTAGAGCGAGAAGAGAGAGAGAGAGAGAGACCTGCTCAGGTGGGGCCGATGAACAGCTGTTGGACTCTCGGACCTGAGCTCTACAGCCGCATGCAGCTCAATCCTGGGACTCGAGCACTCGCATAGCAATGCCCGCCTCGACGAGCACCTCCAGCGTGCTCTCTGCGTCTCTCTCGCTCGTCGTTCTCCAAGTCGTCTCTCGCCTGTTCTCGTTTGCACTCAACCAGCTCTTGCTCCGCTCCACCAGCCCGCACGCGTTCGGCGTAGCCACCATCCAGCTAGATACCCTCATCGCGACCGTCCTCTTCTTTGTCCGCGAAGGCTTGCGCGGTGCAGTCGCAGTCAGTCTCTTCTTGCCGACCTCGTCCAACTGAGCAACTCCCGCTAACGCCACGTGTCGTGACAGCGCGCGGGGACCAACGATGCCAAGAACAACACAGAAACAGCCGCCCTGCGCCGGCAGACCCTCCTGATCCCGACCCTGTTGACTCCCGCCGCCCTCCTCGCCTGCGCCGGTTTCTACGCCTTCTGCTCTCCATCCACCTCAGCCTCAGCGCCGCCGCCTCAATGGTCCTCGACAATCTTCCTCTACTCGCTCTCGGTCCTGATCGAACTCGTCTCGGAACCGCTCTACCTCGAGACCCTCGCGGCGTGGCAGATTTTGACCACCAAGAGGGTCAAGGTCGAAGGGTTGGCCATCTTTGTCAAGGCCGTCGCGACCCTCGCGGCCGTCAAGTTCGTCGTCCCCAACGAGTCGGACGCCTTGCTGGCCTTTGGGATAGGCCAACTCGCCTACTCTTTGACGATCTGGATCGGGCTGTACCGGATCACCCGCAACCTCGGCAGCTCGGCTTCCTCGTCTTGGCGGATCCTGCCCCGTCGACAAAAACCGAGCGGACGCTACTTTGATCAGGCGGTACTCGAGACGGGATGGGCGCTCACCAAGCAGAGCGTGGTCAAGCAATTGCTGACAGAGGGGGACAAACTCGCTGTCGGGAAATTCGGATCCGAGGCCGAGATGGGAGGGTACGCCGTCGCGCTCAACTACGGTAAGGCCGCGCGGTTCCGCACATTGATGGCTCGTTATCAGCGTGACTGATTCGCCATCATCTTTCCTGGGTGCGGACCTCGCAGGCTCGCTCATCGCCCGCGTCGTTTTTCAGCCGCTCGAGGAATCCTCGCGGTTGTACTTCTCCTCGCTCGCCGCCGCTTCCTCCTCCTCCTCTACGGCCGACGCCGAGCCTCAACCCAAGACTCCTCCCTTATCCACCACCGGCGGCAAAGGCGACGACACTATGCCGGCCCCGCCGCCCCTGTCAGCCATCGCCCCCTGCGCTTCCTACCTCCGCCTCGTCCTCCTCCTCCAAACCCACCTCGCCCTAATCTTTACCCTCCTCGCCCCCAGTTTCACCACCCCATTGCTACACCTCCTACTCGGTCCCAGATGGTCCCGCGCTTCGACCGCCCCCCTGATCCTCCGGGCATATGCCTATTCGTTGCCGTTCATGGGGATGAACGGCATCACCGAGGCGTTCTTCCAAGCGGTGGCGAGTCCGAGATGGATACAGAGAGGGGCAGGATGGATGGTCGTGTGTGCGGGGGCGTTTGCGGCGACGTGTTGGTTCACGGTGCAAGTGGGTGGGATGGGCGCGAAGGGGTTGATCGTCGCGAACTGCGTCAATATGGTCCTCCGGACGGCGTTCTCCACCTACTTCATGGTGCGATACTTTTCGAATGCGCTTTCGCGTGCCGACACCACCGCGCCTCGGGGAGACACGGAGGAGGAGGAGGACCGCCGTCGTCGTCGTCGCGACCAAATTTCGGCGATTCGTCACACCCTCAACTGGCGCCAATGGACGCCTTCCCTCCTCACTCTCTCGACTTTCTTCCTCGGAGGATACGCCTGCCGTCGGAGCGAAACGCGGTGGACTGCGCGGGTCATGGGGGTTGCTGCGCTCTCGAGATGGGACGAGGTGGCGGAATCGGGGAGGCATTTGGGATTGGGAGCGGGGGTGGGCTTGCTTTGCCTCGTGAGCATGTGAGTTCTTGCTCTCTCTCTTTCTTTCTCCGGCACTCCGGGGCGCGATACGCTCTGCCGCTCTGCGCTCTCTTCGCTGACTTTTGCGGGCGGTCACCCTGTGCACCTACCATTTCACCTCCGCAGTGCGCTGTCGCATCGCCGAGAGATCCTTCTCGTCCTCGAGCGACGGAGAGCGACAAAGCACGCGAAGCAAGAGTAGCTCGCGCGATGGCAACGCTCGAGATTGCACAATCACTCGACTCGGAGCGCAGAAGTTGAGTGGCGACTTTGGAGTTGGTTCGAGAAGAGAGGACCCTCCGAACTTCTTTGCTCCGTGATTGCACTTTGCGTTCGACTAGAGAATGCGTACAAAAGCGAATATTTTCGCAGAAAGCAAGTCTATACACGGCATTGGAGAGGTCGTCGTCGGCTCCTGCTCATTTAGATCAGCGCCTCTGTTGCCCAGCTTGAATCCCCGAGTCTATAGCGAGAGCGCAGTGACTACCGCCAAAAGCTCTTTACGAAAAGGATGCTCGTCTAGCCTCGTCGTCCGCCCTTGTCCCAGCCTTACTCGAGGCCGTCTACGCCTCGCCGACACCGACACCGCCTCCGTCGCTCACCTCCGCAGACGGCGACAACTCGCACTCGAGAACAGCCACGGCAGGTGCTGCAGGCTCTGCGACTACTCTAAGCAGGTCGTACGGACCAGCTCGGGGACCGGCGCAGGCCGGGTTGTTGGACTGGCGGCAGGAGAGGCAAGAACCTCGATCTCTTCAGGTGAAGAGACGCAATGCTCATCGACGGCGTAAAGGTCAGCACACTCTCTAGCTTGGACAGGAACGCAGATACTGATTTATGAGGGTGGCCTGCAGTACTCGTGCGACGCCTGCACGCGCGGACACCGCCAAAACTCGTGCAAGCATGCGGACCGACCGCTGCACGAGGTGCCGAAGCGAGGGAGACCGCCGACTGCGTGTGCCGAGTGTCGCGAGTTGCGCAAGACGACCAACTCGCATCGGACTTGCAACCACCGCAAGGACTCGGACGAAGGTGCGCTGCTCTTTCGGGGGAGACTTTTCGTCAGGAGCACCAGCTAACACACGCGTACTCGTGCGCGCAGGTCCAGAGATCCTGTTCAAGACTCTTCCGAACGGTGCAGGCGATCTAGCCTCGGTCGAGCTGGTCCGGCGCTCGCCGTCCATCAAGTCCCGCTCGTCCGTAGCGTCCGCCGCTTCGGTCGCTTCGACTTCAGCCGCCTCGGCCTCCGAAGACGACCTCGCCTCGGTCGGGCGGCGCAAATCTATCTCGCGCGCTTCGAGCCTGTCGGGCCGACCGGCTTCGAGCGCGAGGAGTGAAAAGCTGGCGGCGAAGAAACCGCACGATCTGGCGCATGGGCATTTGGCGGACCATCCGACGCACGTCTCGGCGACGTATTCCCCTTATCCTCACCATCCGCCCAACAAGGATCACCATCATCATCATCACCACCACCAGCACATGCACAGGCCTTCTCCGTTGGCGAGGAGCGATGGAGGTTCGTCCGGCCGAGGAACTGGCTCGAACAACTCGCCAGCATCTTCGGGCAGTACTATCCCACCCGTACCGCCTTTGCCCGCCATGTCCGACTTTGCTCTACCGGCTCTCGGCAGCTTGACTGCTTCGGCTTCGCAGCCCTCGATACCCGCGCCGCAGCACCAGTTTGCACCGTCGTCGCTCCCGAGCGGCGGCGTGAACCCACCCATCCCGATGCCGCCTCCGCCTGCAGTATTGCCCGCCGCACAACCTTTGCATCTCCAGCAACCGGCGCTCAGTGTCAAAGTCGAGTGCCCTACTCCCGCACCGCACCAGGCAATCGCCCCTCCAGGTCCGCCTCCGTCGTCGCAGATCGTCTCCCCGCCACCGCCTGTTGCCGCGCCGGCCGCGCCTCCTCCACCGCCGCCGCCGCCACCAATGTCGAACGAGCAACTCGCCTCGGCGTTTTTCTTCCGCGATTTCCCGCCAGAAGCGAGGAGCTCTTCGCACAGTCCCAATGATGCGAGTCTACACGGCACAGCAGGGGCGTCGCCGAGCGCGATCAAACACGAACATCCGTCACAGCAACAACAGCAGTTCTCTCTCCAGCAGCCTGTCCTGCCCCTCCAACAACACGGGTACTACGCGAGTCCGCCGCTCGTCTCGCCAGCGAGTTCGCTCGAGTCGCTCGCGCCCATCGACCCGGCCGCGGCAGCTTATGTGCTCGGCAGCGGGGCTGAACGGGTTCCTGCCGTGCCTTTGGCGCCTATGTACGGCGAAGGGGAGTTGTACTATTCCGACTCGGGACCTCTGCCAGTCGAAGATGAAGAAGGGGACGCGTACGGCGCCTCGAACGGGAACGGTGACTACTTTGATTACCGCAACGTCCACCCTCCGACTTCTTCGTCCGCCTCGTCCGACATTTACGAGTACCCACAGCCGCCGCCGCCGCCGAGGTCGTCGAACCTTCCCGCCGCCGCCGTGTATGGGTACCCGCTCGAGTCGGTCGCGTCGCATGATCCCCCGTCGAGCTACTCGGGCTACGAATCGGCCGCGAGCGTGACGGGTGGAGCGGCCGCTGCGCTCGAACGACTCGATCTCGATTTCGATTTGCCAAGGAGGAGGCAGACGCCACCCGTGGTTCCGGCGAATGGTACTACCACTGTCGCAGAAGCGCAGCGACCAGTACCTGCGCCTCGACTGGAGTCGAGCGGTACCTCTTCCTCGGCGGCTTCGGCTGCAGCCGCCCAGTTCATGCCGGGCGAAGACGTCCAAACGACCGACCTCGACGGTATCCTCGAATGGCTCGCCTCGTCCACTGCGGCGGGTGGACTTCCCCCTCCGCCACCTTCTTCGCGCGGCGAACCGAGCCGACACGACAGCGCTTCGTCCTCGGCGACGACGTGGCCGAGCGCGCCGTCGTCGAGTTATGGCGACAGCGGCGTCGGAGCCGGGTACGGCATCGGAGCGATGTATGGCGGCGGAGGGGGGTGGACGAGTTATAGCGAGAGCGAGATGCAGCAGCGGTACAGCCCGCCGGTGCCGGTGCCTTCGTCGTCGTCTGCTTCTGCTCCGGGTGCGGGTCCGAGTGCGGCGGCGGCCGGGCCCGATACGAGCGGTCGAACTGGAGGAGTGACGTGGGCTCGTCGGAGCGACGAGGATGAGGACGACGACGGCGATGGAGGTTCCGTGAAGGAAGAGGTCAACTCGGCCGGGGAGCGGGTGGGCGGACCGCGGAAACGAGAACGCAATGCCGATCTCGAGATGCTCCGCACGGCGACCATCACTTGTCGAGACGCTTCCTTTTCGGCTTCGGCTTCCGACTCGCCCGATCACGCTGGGGGAAATGCGCACGACCCGAACGTGTGGGATTCGACGCGGGCCAACTCTCCTCGGTTGGATGAGGATGGGAACCCCCTGAATACGACCGCCCCGCCGCGGTATGCTCGCGGGCACGCGTTCGCCGCCTTTATTGGCGACGAGTTCGATCGGTTCGGACTCGGCGGCGAATTGGACGACGACTGGTTCCGCCAATTCGGGGTCGGGTCCGGTTTGTCGGGCCTCGGTGGTGCTGCCGGGCTGGGAGACGGGGAGGGCGAGATTGGAGAAGATGATGGGTATGAGGAGGACGACGAGGCGAGCGTGGTGGGGATCCCGGTCTCCTCGAACCCGTTTGATGGAGGAGGGGACGGGTTCGGAGATGGCTACGAGCGCGACTACGAATTTCATCGTGGCGGCAACGACGACGACGATGAGCTCGGCTGGGATCGAGATCAGACATTCGGTGCTGGACCGCTCGGATCGTCGTCTTCCGACGACAACGTATCGCCGTCGTCCTCGTCACAGCCGGTCGATGGAGGCGAAGGCGGCGCGGATCTGCCCTCCTCGACGACAACAACCGTCGCGATCGATGTCGTCCCATCTTCCTGGCCTTCCGGTCCAGACAATGGTCCGTACGACGACGGAAGACGAGATCACGAGCACCAGCACGGCAATAGTGCTGGTCCGGAGTTTGACCTCGCCGCGCCGACTTCGCCTACGTCTCCGACTTCTCGGTTGGCGGCGTACCTCGAACAGCAAGAGGCCAAGAACGAAGAGGACGCGCATGACCGCGGTGCGGGCATGTGGTGGTGACCCGTCGCGGTACCGTAGACCGCGCACTAGGGGTCATCTTTTTCGACGCGATTTTACACCTTTAGACGCGGGTTTCTTACCCATTACTACCTGTTATAACTCTGCTGCTGTATGTACCTGTCCAGACACTACCCGTGCAAACTCGGTGAAAAAGGATTGCCCGGGTCAAAGTAGCCGGAGTTGGTGTGCAAGGAGCCGAGTGGCCGGACCGAGTTTCCGGTCCACTTGCTCACTTCCCTCTCTCCTCTTTCCACTTGCACTTTGCACACCAAGACTCTGTCTCTAGCTTGCTGCCCCGTCCACCCCAGTCTCTTAAAACCCCGTACCTCAAAGAACCATGTCTTCGGCTCAGCAGCGACTTGCCGCGGTTTCGTCGTCGCTCTCTCATCCCAAGGGTTTGCTCGCCGACGATGTCGCAATCATCACCGGTGTAAGTACATCTACAACTCTGCGCTGCTCCGCCTGCTCCCCCCGTCCTATCGAGACAGCCGCTGACTCTCCGCTTGCCCCCCACATCCTCGATCTCGTAAACAGGCCGCGCAGGGCATCGGTCGCTCGTGCGCGCTCCTGTTCGCCAAGGAGGGCGCCAAGGTCGTCGTCTCGGATCTCGACCAGGCCAAGGCCCAGAAGGTCGTCGACGAGATCAAGCAGCTCGGAGGTCAGGCCATCGCCGTCGGAGGAGACGTGACCGCCGACGGATTCGCCAAGAAGCTCATCGAGGAGACCGTTGCGTACGTCCGTTCCTTGATCAGTGCTGCAGCTATCTCCGACGCCGAGTCCGCACGTTCCGCCGGCCGAACTGAGCGATTCCGGCCCGGGGGGGTCACTAGCGAGGCAATTGGGGAAAATCGCTGACCGTCGAGCCATCACCATCCTCTAGTGCCTTTGGAAGCGTTGAGCACATTGTCAACAACGTGAGTACCGCATCCTGGCGAAGTCCACTTCAAGGTCGAAATAACGAGACTAACTGGCTGCTTTTGCCCCTCGACAGGCTGGTTTCACCTCGGACAAGGTACTTCGTGGCCCGGACAAAGCCAGTCCATTCTGGGCCAGTAGCTAAACATCGATCATGCACCCCTGCGCAGATGCTCCACACCATGACCGACGACAACTACGACCTCATGCTCAAGGTCCACAACGTCGCTCCCTTCAAGATTGTCCGCGTGCGTCTTCCCACTCCCTTTCCAGATCGTGGAATTCGCCTTTTAATCAAGCAAAGTTCGATTCTGCCATCCACAGGAAGCCGCCCCGTACCTGCGCTCCAAGGACCCGAAGCGCGCCTCGCGCAACCGCTCGATCGTCAACGTCTCGTCCGTCGCCGGCTTGCACGGCAACGTCGGCCAGGCCAACTACGCCACCGCCAAGGCTGGTGTCATCGGTCTCACCAAGACGATCGCCAAGGAGTGGGGACCTTTTGGTGTTCGGTGCAACACCGTTGCGTTCGGGTGCGTTTGCCTTCTGCCACCTTATTTTGGTTGCAGCTTTGTTCTTCTGCCCAGGGAAACGGAGTATAGCCTGTCGAGATGTTTGCGAGAGCATCGCACTGACCACGAACCATCTGCAGGCACATCCTGACCCGCCTGACCCAGGCCAAGGAGCTCGGCGAGTCCATCGTCGTCAACGGCCAGAGTGAGTCTTGGAACCTCTTCTCCTCCTCTCTCTTCGAACCCTCCCCTGACTAAGTCGACCGTGCTCGCTGTTGCGCTTCTATAGAGATCGCCCTCGGAATCCCCACCGGTGGCAAGAAGGCCGACGCCAACAAGCCGGAATCGTACCCTCACATCCCGCTCAACCGCCCCGGAACGGCCGAGGAGGCCGCCCAGGCCGTCCTGTTCCTTTGCTCTCCTTTGGCCGCTTACGTTTCCGGTCACACCCTCGAGTGAGTCTTCGCTTCCGACGCTCGTTTGGGAGGCTTTCTGCAGCCGAGCGCACGGAATCGCCGCTGACTCGTCAGCAACATTTTCGCACGCAGGGCCACCGGCGGCATGGGCATCTAAAAGATGCCACCTTCCGGCAATCTTTGTAGTATTATAGGCAATCTGTGGGTCGGCGATGTATCGGCAGTATCATCTTCGTCGTCTCTTTCTGAGCGGAGCGGAGAGTTTCCCTCGTAACGAAATGCGAAATGCAAGAGAGCTAGCGCACATATGACCTAATCGATGAGTTTTGTACAATCTACAATACGGAGGAGAAGATGCGCGTGGGAACGGTTTGCGAAACGGTTATGGTATGGGTGCTTCGGCGGCGGCGCCTTGCTGGCCTTCTTCCTCTTCTTGAAAAGCGTCAAACGGCCGACGGTCGCGATCCCGGATCCGCTCGTCGTCGTCTTCCGAGTCGGCCGCAGCAGGCAAGAACAGCACCGGCGGGAGGGGATCCGGTGCGCGCCCCCCGTGGGGGCCTTGACCGCTTCGAGCGGGAGGGAGGTGGCGCAGCGTGTTGGTGAGGAGCAAGGTGAGGGCGACGTCGACCGCGATGAGGTACACCCAGGTCAGCGCGAAGTAGACGGCTTCGATCCTGGGGGAAGATGCGTGCAAGTGTGAGCGGGTCAAAGTCGAGGTGACAGGGAGAGGAGCGGAGAGGAGGGAGGAAACCCGGGTTCTAACTCACCGGGCGAAGCGTCCGTAAACGGATGTGGGTGAGATGGCGAGCCACAAGCCCGTGGCAAGCGAGATGCAAGCTAATGCGGCAATGGCGACTAGGAACTGTTGCACACGCAATTCTCTCGATCAGAGCTCGAAAGGGACCACTCGGGGAAAGAAGACCAACCTCTAAACTCACCACGATGACATCGACATGCACCTTGCGCAGCGCCAAGAGTTGCATCTCTTGAGGACTGCGACGCTCGGGTGGAGCGTTCCCCGCTGGTCGAGCGAGGTCTCGGGGGATCGAGATCGGTGGGTCCGAGGTCAAGTTGCGAGCGGTCGAACCCTCCCATTCGAGGTCCTCGTCCTGTCCAAGGTACTCGGAGTGCTGCTCAACTCTTTGTGCAATGTGGATGGAGTGGACCGTGGGTCTTCGTGGCGAGTGTTTTGGCTTGTTCGATTGAGTCGGGCAGGAAATGGCCGTAAAGGCTCGAAGCTCAAACACTCCTTCGGGTTTTGCGAGATCGCGCGGGGTCAACGATTGCGGCGTCTCGGCGGGTGAGGAGCTGTGATCGGGTCGCTCGAGCGGTTGCTCCTCGCCGACACCGCCAATCTCGAGTCGGGAGCGATCGGTGTTGAAACTGTTTGCGAATGAGGGGATTTGACCTCAGCATCGGCCAGCAGCGTGGCGGGTGCCAGCGTTTCCGGCAACTCACCGAATCTGACGTCGGAGGGCAAAGAGGAGAGCGAGTCCGCCAGCACTGGCGAGCAGAATCACAAGGGATGCGACGGAGTAGACGGAGCCGATTCCGCGATAAAGCCTACGAACAGGCAAGTTCCGGAAGAGGGTCAATAAACATGTACGGCATACAGAAGCTCTCGAAGAAGTGCTAATTCAACTTACGCTACCACCTGCCCCAGTTCGCCGTCAATGCGGGCGAGAGCGCCAGAGAGGATGAACTGTGCTTCGGCAGCGGTCTCGTCCGGGCGCAGACCGCCGAGGAGGATGGACCGGATCGCCAATCGCCGCTGCAACGTCCAAGCATGGCGCCATTTGAACGAGACGATGATGTCGAGTGTCCTGCAGCCCAGTCATCAGAGAACGTCAGATCCATTCTCCGCCACAGAGGAAGAAATCCGGTTTTGCACGCACAGAGCGGTAGCCGCAAGAGCGAGAAGACCGCCGATATAAAGAGTGTTGGCCACGATAGGTGGCAGGAGATGGGGGATCGAGGCCGCTTGAGAGGCGAGAAGCCCCGCTTGTAACGAGCTCCAACTGCTGAACCAGAGGTGCGCTCCAAACGGCAGCCTGCGACGCGGTCCGAGTCAGGCGGGACGACATCGACGTTGCGGGAGCGGGTAGAGAGAGACTGACCAGATCAAAGTACGCCAGAAAAAGGCATTCCCTTGCTTGTCTCCCAAGATTGCGACCGACCAAAAGTTGTGAATGTAACCGACCAGACAGCCGCAGACGACTAGGCTCGAGAGGGCGAACAAGAAGTTGGCACTGTGAAAACTCAGATTTCCGGGTCAGCTGGGGAATGGGTACGATCGGGAGGAAGAAGCGTCAAGCGGACTCACTTGCCGACCATGTAGCGCCCGGCTGGCCGGCGGACGAGTCGAAAGAGCCAGATCGACTTTTTCCTCCGCTTGTGATCGATGATCAACACCGATAGATATGCTAGGGACAAGATAATGCCGCTGTGTGCGCAAGGGAAGGGAATGTTGAGTCGCTTCCGATTCCTCGGGGTCGCTGATAACGAAGCTGCGTACGAGCATCACTCACACGCCAGTCAAGACGTAGAGAATGATGAGCCTCGCCTTGAAGCCATTGGACGGACGCGGGTTGAAGACTGCCTCGAGGTAGCGCGCAAAGTACATATAGGGATTGATCCCTGGTGGGATGTTGGCGGGAAACGGTAGGACGGTCATGATCTCGAGAGCATGCCCGTCCCCAGCAGCCGGGAGCAAGCCTGTGGCTGACGAGGCAATCTCTAGCTGCTCAGCAGCGTGCGCCGGGATGAGGAAGTGAATGCGATAGAGAGATGGAAGCGTCTGTGTCGAGGGAACAGCAGGACTCGACGATCGGCAGCATGGAACGAGGCCACAGCAGCCGATGCGGAGGTATCCAGTCTGCCAGAGCCGTCAATTACCGTGTGAGGAAAGGGTACCAGCAAGACGGGATCGCCAGGACTGCATTTCCGTGGCGAGATCGAAGCCGTGGCGGTCGATCCAGAAGTCGGCGATGAGACCGCGCCCGCCGACGTTCTTCGAGCCAGCGGCGCCGCGAGCTGGTAAGACAGCGGGAAGCGGCCAGCAGCCATGCAGGACCCAGAAACCCGCTTGGTTCCTTCATTCGGCTCCCGCGTAACGGTCGCCATGACGCCATAACGCCATAACGTCAAGAGGCTGCAGCTGAGCGGCGACAGAGCTGGGGAAGACTTACATCTGTATGTAGAGATCAGGAGCTTAGGCTTGATTAGGAACCGAAGAAAACGGTGGAAAAGCGGCGTCGCTTCCGGCCACGCGGCCGATCCGACGTCGACCCGCGGAGGCGCAGCGCGCGGATATGCATACGCATATGAAGTCAGCAAATTATGCTGCCTGTCTATGTTATCTCAGAACAAGTATGGACATATACATAGTATGCAGCCAGTCTGCGCGGGCGGATGGACCGAGAGACCTGGAGTGAGGGTAAGTCCGGAAAGTCCGCGGAAGGTGGGCCGCGCTGGTCGGCTCCGCAAAGATTCTCTCCCTTGCCGCTGCATCAGTCCCGTACGGGAAATAGGCCATATCGGACACGGCTATTGACGACTTGACGACCCGGGGACCCGCCCTCTGACGACGCCTGACGAATCTGCGACCAGCTGGGCTGCAGCCCGTACACGACGAGACGCTTGTCGCAGAGATCCGCTCAGGCCGCTTCCATCGACCTGCCCGACCGCATACGTTACACTGCAAGCTACAGCAGCACAAGGACGACGCCCGCTTGTGGCGTTCCGACGAAGCATCGAGCGAGAGTTACGGCTCGCCGTCGTCGCTCATCAAGCAACTCTGGAATGCAAGTCGCGCGAGATGACGACGGCATGTCCACGCCAGATGCACCGCTCACCGACGGCATAGTCGAGACGACGAGCGAGGTTGCGGCTCGAAACTTTGTCGAGCGCGTGGTGCAGAGCGCAGTAGCGCTCAATCCCGCCGATTTGGTGCAAACCAGGGTTGACGACAAGGGGCGGACCATCTACAGGCTCAGGTACGCTCACACACACTTAGATACATTGCATCGCCAACTGACAAAGTGTGCGGACAGCACTGCGGCCCTCTCGCACATCGGACCCAAGGCCGGCGGACGGCCGACCGCATCTACTCATCTTCTCGCGCCCCAAACGTCCCCGCCGCCCCGGAGGCCTTTCGGAGACGTCGACAATCTCCAGTCGCACCAGACACTGCGAGCTTCGCATTCGATTCCGCTGCTGCGCCCCGGACTGCCCGCGACACCAGCCTCCACTCGGTTGACACCAAACGCAGAGCCGCAGCGCAAACCGCGGCAACTGCGCCGAGCGGATAGCTCGCCGATGCTCCGCAACCAAGTCAATACGGCCAAGGATGGGCCAGAAGCAGTCGCGGCGCCGTCTCGCTCGGGATCAGCAAAGAAGGCGAGCGGAGACGGGCAAGGCGACGTTTTCGGTCGCATCCTCGGATGGCGAGACGGAGTTGAAGCGCAAACTGCCGACCGCAGCTCCGAAGCTTTTGCTGCTGGCCTTCAGGGTCGCGAGCGGGCGAAGCGTCGGACAGGTTCCGGAGTCGCATCCTCTCAACCGGGCGCGAGTCTCGCAGATCTTGATGCAGGCGACCTACCGCCAGATCGTGAGTTTCCACTCTGCGCCTGTTCGCTGTGACGCTGACATTTCTTTTATTCGCAGTGGTAACATGCCTCGATGCAATCGAACAAGCGGAAAATAGACGCCCTCTCGACGCGACGCAGGATCGACCTTCGTACGCCCGAGGACCGTTCGGAAGCGGAGTGCGCATCCCTACAGGTTCGCAGCAGTACAACGGCGTCGGCTCGTCGACCTCACCCGGAATCGCCGTAGTTGCCGAGCAGACCACGCGGTCCTTCATGCGCGAGGTCGCGTCGAACGACTCTATCCGGACCGCTCGACTGGAAGATCTCTCTCCCGAGCCGGTTGCGTCAGCGTCTACACCTTCGACTATAACACCACGCTTTCGCGATCCCGGCGTCTTCGATGCCTTCCATCGTCACAGCTCGAGGGCTTCTGCGCACTCGCAGGTCGAAGATGCGGCACCTTCAAACGCCGCGAGACCGCACGGGATTCCGTTCGGCCACCACGGTCGACTCAACTCGTCCACATCTATCGCTTCGAATCACTCCGGCGCGTCGTCTCACGTGTCTGCGCACGAGATCACGGTCGTCCCGGCCGTTGACGACGATCCTCGCTACGTCATCTGGGGCATGAAAGGAGCAAAGGGGTCGAGCCAGGTGCCAGCTCGCAGCTCCGATGAAGCCCCCAGACGCGCTAGCCCGGCTTCGAGCGCGACTGATAGTCCGGAACGGAGCCGCGACCGGCGACGGTCCAGCGTTTGGAGTGACGAGCGGGGCTCTCCGGCCTCGAGCCTGCGCGACTCGGTCAACTCGACCTCTCGTAAATCTGGCGAGAGAGTCCTCATGGCTGCGACAGCTGAGCGACTCGTCGCCGAGCTTACTTCGAACATCTCGCCCGACTTGCTCGCGGCGTTCTTCATCACCTACCGCAACTTTATGGAACCGATCGACCTCCTTCACCTCTTGCTCGCCCGTTTCGAGTGGGCGATGCCGCCGCCAACGCATTGGCCCACGACGGCGACGGGGCTGACCGCGTCGACGTCGTCTCTGTCGTCACTCTCTGCCGCCGCCGCCGAAGACGAAGCGCTCCGACGAATCGTCCGCGTTCGGACTTTCGTCGTCCTGCGGTACTGGCTCCTGAATCACTTCATGCGGGACTACTATCCTTCGCGTGAACTCCGTACTGCCTTGACGACTTGGCTCAACTCGTCTGCACGAGATGCGCGGTTCCGAGCGAGCCCGAAGGACGTGCGCCTCATCAAAGCGCTCAAGAAGACCGTCCGCAAATGCAAAGACGCCTTCATCCTCGGCAAGCCGCGCGAGGCTATGCTGTCTCCTCAAAAGAGTCCGGTACTCGTCGCCGGCGAGGAAGAGCCCGAGGACAAAGTCGACCTCGACGACGTTGTGCGTGCGGACGGAGACGCAGTCATCGCAGCGAGCAGGGATGCCAGGGGCCCAGATCCGACTAGCCTGAGCAGTCCGTTGGCTCCGTCTATCTACTCTCGCGATGAAGAATCGTATCCGCTGCCGGACGACGACGAGTCGCGACCGCGGGGACCAGTCGCGCGCCGCCTGTCCAGCGCCGTCGGTACTCTGGGCCGCATCAAGCGGAAACTCCGCGACGGAGCGCGCAGATACGTTGCACCGGCAATATCCGACTCACCGCCATCCGGCGCGACCACGCTGGAGCTCTCGCATGATCTCCTCCGTGACGAGACTCGACTGTCCCGCTACCTGCATCAACTCGGCATCGAGCTTCTTCCGAGCGAAACGTCGGCAGTGCCGACGCCTGCCATATCGACCACCGGCGCAGAGGTGCAGGTGCTCTCCCCCGAGATGTGTGTTCCCGTCTCAGGACTTGACGACCCGCCCCTCGCCGGAAATGACCGGACCGAGCAAGAGCTCGACGCTCCGGTACCAGATCTGACAGCCTCGATCGGTCTCGGCATCAACACGCCGCCCCTTCCGGTCACGTCACGAACACCTGATGCCGAGGGACTGCTCCGTGGTCTTTTTGTCAACGAAGCTGCGATTCCTCCCGCCCCTATCTTCGCCCTCACACCCGGAACTTTCGGACCTTTGACAACATTCGCTCGTCCAGAGTCGGTTCGCATCGAGCTCGACGACCTCGAAGACTCCTCGGATGACGACGAAGATGTCATCGAGGCGAAGCGTGCGCTCAAGCGACAGCCGCCCGCGCCGCTGCTCGCTTATACGCGTCCGGTGCGCTCGTCGGACGACTCTTCACCAGATCATGCCTTGTCAGGCTCGCAGACGCGCAAAGCTCGCCGGCTTTCCGAGCTCTTCGTTGATGACGAGGCCGGCTACGAGAAAGACGAGCTCGTAACGGTAATCCCCAACTTTGTCCTCGACGGATTGGTCGACTCGGACGACGAGGACGAGCCTGGCGACGTCGAAGCCGCGTTGCGACGACTCGAGGGTCTCGTCGACGAGTCGAAGGAGCGCAAGCACGCTCTTCGGGTGCAGCAGCAGATGGAGAAGAGCCGTAAGCTGGAGGAGGAGGCTCGCGCGCGTCAGCAGGCGCTGGAGCCGGCTGCGTGCCTCTCCGCTCAGGCTTCTCAAGCTCCGAGCGATACGCCGTCGACGCTTGTGGAGTCGCCGATGGGCGCCATCAATGTCGGGCTTTTACCGTCTCTGCAGGGCCTGCAGTCAGCTGCAGGATCAACTCAATCTGTGGCGACCCCTCCAACCTGGGCGAGCTCAGTTGCCGACAGCCGAGCGACGCCGCAGGGCACTGTCCGTCAAGGGATGCCGCCGACCGTCACGCCCGCTCCGCCGACGCACAAGCCGAACCTGACTGCCCGGCTTTTCGGCGCCCAGAGCGTCGAAAAGGCTCCTACAACTGCATCCGTCTCGGCGATCTCGCCTCCTGGACACCGCGCCTTTATCCTGTATTTCCAAACCGACGTCCTCGCGCGGCAGTTCGCGCTCATCGAACGAGACCTCCTCCGCCTCGTACGCTACCAAGAGCTCGCGGACGGCAGCTGGCGACACTATATCGGCGAGACGGACGTCCTCGATTGGGAAGGGCATGTTAAGGACCGGCGGCGCGCAGATGTTGCGGCGTTGGAGAGCGGTCAGCGAGCGAGCAATGCAGTTCAGGACGTGATCGCCCGATTCAATCTGACCGCCAATTGGGTCACGTCCGAGGTGCGTTCTCGCCTGCACGCCTTTCCAGAAGTTCACAGCTGATACGTGTATGTGCAGGTCCTGCTCACGGCTTCAAGTGATGAGCGAGTTTTCGTCCTCGCCAAATTCATTCGTCTCGCTTTCGTGCGTTTCCTACTCAGTGACCCTTCGCCTTCAAGCGCAGGCAGACTGACTGTTTCTGTGAAACCGTACAGAAATGCTACTGCCAGCACAACTTGCAGACGATGATGCAGGTCGTGCACGGTCTCGCTCATCCGGACGTCGAACGCCTCGGCAAGACGTGGGCGGGCGTACCTTCGTGGGAGATGCGCAAGCTCAACGGCATGAAGAAGTTCTGCAGTCATCTCCGAAATGTAAGTCAGGCATTCGCGTCGCGCCGACTCCTGCTCGGGTACTGATCTTCCGCCGATGGCTCCCGCAGTTCCAGCACGTCCGCTCGCTGATGAGCACGCTTGCCGCGACTCACGACCTCGGATCTCAAGCACAGCCATTGAGTGGCAACGCAAATGCTGTGCGAGGCTGTATCCCCTTCCTCGGTAAGCCACTGTCGGGCGCAGTATTTCGCCTCGCCTTGAATATCACTCATTGTTCCCCTCTCCGAACTACCTAGGCATCTTCCTGCACGACTTGGCGCAGAACGCCGACCTGCCGACCTTCCTCGACCCTTCGAGTCCGGCGTCGCCGGCCGACGTCACCTCGAACGGGACCCTTGTCTCGCTTCAGAACCCTTCCGCCTTTCTCGACCTCCCTCCGCTTCCCCCTTCCGTCCCTCTCGCGCCGCTCGTCAACGTGCACAAGTTTCGGCAACTCGCTCAGATTGTTCAGCGCGTGGCGAACTTCCAGGAACTGGCGAGCCAGTACCGCCACGAACCGGTCTCGGGCGTATACACGCACTGCCTCAAGCTGCGAGCGCTCGACGCCTGCATCTTGCACGGCTTGTCCCTCCGATGCGAGCCGTGACCGCGCGAACCCCTTTTAACGACTAGACACTATTCACGATTTCATGATGCAGTTCCTTCCCACCTCTCGACGACTTTCGTTATTAACGACCACGACACCTTTTGTTGCCACACTTATCGCCAAAGCACCTCCCCCATTATCTTATGCACCTATTTGCCGTGACCGACCTGTATTGCTGAGAGGACTGCCTTTGTATGCTATACGAATGCATCTCTCGCGCCTGGCCGCAAAGAAGTTTTGGTATCAAATCACATCCCGTCGAAGTTCCGCAGCGATGTCGAGAGAATTTGCTCGCAGGTATTGTCCTATTCATAGATATATGGCTGCTGCTCCTGCGAGTCACAGAGCGTCGTGCCAAAAGGTAAGGAAAAAGTCGTCACGGTGCGGCGGGAAGTCGTCGAGCTGCTCTGCTCTTTCAACCCCCTCGCCTCGCTCTCTTGCCTCGGTCTTGCGTAGGGCAGTACGCTCGAGACAACTCCCTGGTGGAGCTCCGACCTGCGCACGCACTCCGACGCTTGCCTCACAGCTCGCCAGACCGACCGACTGCAACCCGCACGCTCACCTTCTTTTTTGCACCGCCTTGCCGACTGTTCCTGCCTCACACACCGCCCGGACCCCGTTGATCGAGCTCGTACGGCCATCAGAGACCTTCGAAGACCCGTCCCTCGCTCGTCCGACCTACGTACTCGCCTCTTTGCGCCATATCACCCGCACTTTGCCCTCCGAAAACCGTTGCTTCCGCTCCGGCACGCGACCGCATCCATCTCGACTCTCTCGCCTTTCGAAACGCCAGATAGCACACCTACGCGGCTGGTACGCGTACACGAAGCCTCTGCCGCCACAAAGCACGTCGGGTGAGTCTTTCCTTCGAGCGTAAGGCGCGCAAATTTGTCGCGTGCTGGGCAACGAGGCATACACGGCTCTTTCGGGCTCAGGAGACCTCGGATCGGGCGCGTCGCGCTCGCATCGGGGAGAAACAAGTCTACAGTCGGGGCTGGAGGCATCAATCACGGCTCGGAGGGCGCCAGAGACGGGACCGGCCGCTTTTTTCGTCTCGCCTGAACGCGTCGCGTCTCGCCCCGCGCTCTTCATCGATGCATCGCGCGCGGCCCAACGACTCGGAACTGGCTCCTGAGTGGGAAATTGACGGAGTTCCGACGTTCATTGCTATCGCAGACTCTCGACATGAGACCTGCGTACAAGTTCCCGAGGTCGCAAGCCTCGCTCGACCTCTCCGAAGCGGATCGAGCCGCGAAAAATGCGGAAGCCGGACCTTCCGGTTCAGTCTCGCACCCATCGCTCCTCGTGACCGACTCGCACGGTCAGCCTGCGGGCGTCGATGAAGAACAGGACGTCGTCAGGTTCTCGGACGCGGCGCCGGTGGTCGCGAATCCGGCTCATCTGTCCGCGTCCATGTTCCCGTCAAAGTCGCTCTCGCGAATCTCGGAGTACTCCGAATCGGCCTACTCTTCAGGCTCGCACTCGCGCGACTCGCAGGATCGCACTCAGTCTCCGTCGCTCTCGTACCTATACTCGCCGAAGCAACGCGCATCGTCGACTGCATCCTTCTCCTTTCCCGCGCCGCCCCCGGAGGCGCACCTCGCCGCCGCCGCCGTCGCCTCCTCTTCCAGTTCACCCACGCCCATCCCCGCCACTGCGCCCCTGGCTCCGTCGCCAGCACCGGTCGCTTTCCGCGTCACGAACCCGGACGAGCGGCATCCGGACAAAGGACTCGCAGCGCCGCGGAAGCACCACCTACCCTCGCGACCGCTCACGACACCGTTCCCGAGTGAAGGTCTCGCACCGGTACCGGTCCCTCTTGACAACTTTGCCGCGCCGCCCGGTCGCGAACGCGCGGACAGTCCCTTGTACGGCAGCGCCTCGGGTTCCCGGCCATCTTCACCGGAAGAGTACCGGCAAAACGTGATGGTGCAAGTTCCTGGTCAAGCCGTCCTCTCGCAAGATCCGCACCGGTACTCGAGTCACGCGCCTGCCGCGAGTCAGTCTACGACGCAGACGGCGTGGCAGTCCGCAGAGGAAGACTTTGATGCCAAGTTTGATTCGAGGTCGGCCTTGTTCAACTCGAACGGTGGCGCTTACGACTCGGCGGCTGCCTTTGGTGGGATCAGCGACGACTATGACGCGTACCCTGAGCGGGGGGCGAGCGCGAACCGGTTCACGCTCGATGACGATGAGAAGGTCCGTCGGAGGAGACAAGACTCGGACGCGTCGGCAGCGGCTGCGTCGAACGGCGGTCAGGGCTGGGATCCGGAGCGAGAGAAGAAGGGCAGCAACAAGTGGATCTGGTGGAGCCTGTTGGCGTTGCTCCTGATCGGTGCCGCGGTCGGACTCGGCGTCGGCTTGAGCAAGAAGCACCATAACGACGCGGCGGCCACGGCGAACGGGGCCCAACGCGCCGCAGCGGCTTCCGACTCGGCCGCGTCTGCACCGGTGTCGTCTTCTCTTACTATTCCGACGATCCTGCACCCTTCTTCGACGACGCCCGCTTCCTTCTCTTCCGTCGCGCCGTCCGCTTCCGACTCGGCGTCCAGTGCATCCCCGACAACGACCACTGCCGCTGCAAACAACGACGCCGTCGAGACTTTTTCGACCACGTTTGGGTACGAGCGCGGCGGCAGCACGACCGTCGTCTCCTTGACGTACACGATCCCGACCTCGTTCGCGACTCGCGCCAACGGACAGTGGCAATTCACCGAACCGGTCGTCCTCCCCAACTTGGACGGCACCGGCAGCTTTACGAGCGATCTCCGGTTCCGGGTGCAGCCGACGACTTCATCAGCCGCCACGGCGGCGGCGACTCAGGGACAGCAGCGGAAGAGGTCCGAGGCTGAAACGTCGGGCGAGGCCAGTCACTGGAAGCGACACCATCGGTCGCGGTTGATCCGATAGACCTGGTCTGCGACAGTTGGATTTATCGAAGCTATTTCTCTGAGCGATTTCGAAGCTGTGAGTACACAAGTTGAAATGCTGGCCAACTGTGCTCAATTTTGCTGACTAAGTTTGCTCACGCCCGCCCGTGCAGCCTTCCTCACTTCTTCTGGACGCCGGCGAAACGCGACAGGTCGCGCTTCCCCTTCGAGCTTCCGCATGTACATCCCTTGCATCCTTCACAAACCCTCGTGCGTTTCCACCATCCACACGGTCCCGCGTTAGTTGCGTTCATCCCATCCACGCGCGCGCGCGATGTTCCTTGCATACGTGACCTTTGAAAGGACACTGTTTTCATACCAATCGATGCCGCTGGCTGAGAAGCCAGGACTGAAAGCACGACCACGTCATTTGCTTATTACCATGAGCACGAATCGGGCATCTACAGGGACTTGAGAGAAAGGGAAAGGGATTCTACTGCGGGCGAGGCATAGAGAGAGAACGTAGACTGTACAGCTTTAGGTGGGAGGGGCAACACAGCCCGGAGGAGGAAGGACACCCGCTTGCTACTCGGCCTTGACGCTCGCAGCTTTGACACTCGCCGGCTGCGAGCACAATTCAGGGTGCCCAATCTTGCGCAGCTTCGAGTCGTATTCGCCCTCGCGGTAGCCTTCGACAACTGGGTTGATTCGGTTCGATGGTTTTTTTTCAGGCTGAGAGTCAGTAGACGGGCTTTGGCTAGGGCGAAGGAGGGAGAAGGGACTGACTGCGCTGGAGGAGCTCAGAAGTCGAGATGCCGTTGGTGCGCTTGGTCGGAAGGAACGAGCCTGTGACGAAAGTCAGTAGTACTTCAGTGTCAGCGCGCCCAGCCTCGCTACGCAAGCATCTCTTGCGTGCAAACAAACGCTCGCGCGCGCGCAGAGAGACGGTGACTCGATAGAAGGCAGAGCGTCCCCGCAAAGAGACTGACCGATCGACTTGGCATACGCATAGACGTCCTCCTTTCCCGCGCTGGCATACGGTTCCTCGTCATGCGCGACATAATCAATCTGCCACTTGTCGATAAACTCCTGATCGACCTGCCACG
Source organism: Rhodotorula sp. JG-1b (assembly GCA_001541205.1). NCBI lineage: Eukaryota > Fungi > Basidiomycota > Microbotryomycetes > Sporidiobolales > Sporidiobolaceae > Rhodotorula > Rhodotorula sp. JG-1b. Next base: position 177,012 of record KQ954485.1, on the reverse strand, counting down.
GCGCGTCCTCGACGACCTCGTCGACCCACCGGATGTGCCGCATCGACTCGTACCGCTCTTCGGAGGAAAAGACCGGGTGAGACTTGTGTTGCTCGACGAGGGCGGAGGAACAGACCCCGACGAGGAGGTGGACCGAGGGGAACATGAGTTTGCATTGCCGCAGTTGGAGCATGTGGCCGTCTGTGAGGGGAGATAGACAAGTGTAACAACCGAAGAAGGTCAGCCAGCCGGAATTGGGAGCTGCTGCTGCTGCGGGATCAACTCTGGACATGCGGACCACTCACAATGCAAGAGGTCGTACACTCCGTCGGCGTAGATGCGGACCGGACGACCCGTCGGGGGCGGCTTGATCTTGTAAGGCCTGCCGGGGTCCCCAGCGATCGCGCGGCGGATATGCTCCTGCACGTCAAGTTGTTCGCCGAGGGATACCTTTGCATTAGCCCAAGCGGACAAACGCCACGCTGGTGCTAGGAAGGAAGGATGGGGAACGACGACCGACGCACCTGAATGTCCTGCGCGGTCATGCTGCTCAAGAAGCCGCTCGGCGCGGGAGCCCACATGACGGGTTCGGATTGAGCCGGCCTCCTCTCGGGGTACGAGCTCGGTACCGCCGCCGCCGCCGCCGCCGCCGCCTTCTTGGACGACGACGACCGAATAGTCCCGGCCGTCGTCTTGGGGTGAGAGTGGTGGTGGTGGTGGTGGAGAGGTTCGCCGTCCGTTTCCGTCTCGGTCTGACTCGGCGGCGAAGGCGAATACCCGCCATCTTCTTCTTCTTCTTCCTCCAACAATTCTTCCTCCCCGCGCGCAGAAGATTGTCGTTGTTGTTGTTGGGAGAGGTTGTGAGGAGGGTGCGAGTAGTGCGGGTTCGGATGCGGGTGCGAGAGCGCCGAAGGGTGTAAAGAGACTGGAGCGCGGAACGCGTGAGGGTGCGTGGCGAGGCGGGCGGCAGAGACGGAGGAAGAGGCGGCGGTGGTGGCGGACGAGACGTCGCCGTCGTCTGGTCATCGGCGGTCCTCACCCAGGCCAGGATTAGCTACGGGCGAGAGAGCGGTTTCCGATCGAGGAAGAACTCACGGGCCGAGTCGTAGCCTTCCGTTAGAGCGCCCTCCCCTCCTCCTTGTTGTTGCTGCCCTCCTCCAGTCGTCGTGGCATTCCTTCCAGTCCCATGCTGCTGCAGCGTCACATCTCCCAGGTTCAACTCGTCGAATCGGTGTCCGACAGCAGCGGTGGTCGCCGAGGAGGTAGAGGTCGACGAGGACGAGTACCCGACTGGCGGCGCAATAGGGCGGTCCCTCGTCGGCGCCGAAAGCGAGACGTTGTCGTCGTCGTCATCTTCCAGCAACGAAGGCGAACTCGTCTCGTCGTTGCTCTCGGCCGACGCTTCTCGCTGCACGTGCACGAATTCATCCCGTTAGCCATGACAAGCTGTGGCCCCATGGCTCGGAGGGGCAGAGAGCCGTGCACGTACCGAAGATTGTCCTTCGCCTTCAGGTCGCAACCGACGGTTCGACAGCCGCCGACGCGTAGCAGCAGCAGCAGCAGCCACGGGGGGTGAGACAGCACCCGCAGCAGAGGGTGACGTGTGCACAGCCATTCTCGTAGAGAGGCGCGAGACGCAAGTGCTTGTTGAAGCAAGGGGAACGGCCACGGTTTCGCCGAGCGAGCCCCTCGAAGAATAAACACTTGGCGTGGAAAACACTCATAGAACTGCGAGAGTCGTAGTAGATGCAACAAAGGAGAAACGCTACACTGTGTTTATGGCAACAACGGATCGAGATGCTAAATGAAAACAGGCGAGTAAAAGGGAGATGCGAAGAGAGACCCAAGCCGCGGCCAAAGCGCACGACAGCGTTCACTTGCCCTGCGGGACATAGTCCTTGGACAAGTCGATCCCCTGGTCCTTGAGGTGGACGTTGGTGATCTTGAACCTCCGATTCGAACTCCCCGGGCCTTTCCGCCCCTTGACTTTTTTCTTGTTAGTCGTTGGTGGCGGAGGTGCAGCCGATGAGGCGGTGAGACCGGCTGTAGAGGGAGAGGGGGAGCATTGGTTAGCAGTCCGGTCGTTGTGTCCGTGGCGCGCGAGCTGGCGAGCGAGAGAGAGAGAGAGAGAGAGAGAGAAAAGTCGCGGAAAGGGGTGCATGCACTCTGGGCGCATCCGAAGAAAGAAGGGGCCCATGCACTGACCGGCTTGTAGTTCTTGTGCGAGCTCGTCGCCGATCGGAGTCTTGAGCGAGTGCCACAAGTCTTTGAACTCTTGCGAGGGTTCAAGCCGCACCGTCGGGGGTAGAAATGCGTCAGGATCGAACATCTTCCTCGAGTCGACGCCCAGGGTGGTAGCCAATCAAGACGAGCGTGGGTACGAGCGTCTCGCGCCCAGTGAGAGAGAGCAATAGGAGCGAGCACCACGGGGGAGGGACTGACTGACCTTGATCGAGCGGGTCCCTCTCGCGACCAATATCGTCCAGAAACACCGTCTTCATCTGCCCCTCTGCTCCCCCTGCTCCACCACTGGGGGCATGCAAGTTCTTCCCAGAGCGGGTGACGAGGACTCTGCCTTCGCGTTCGAGTTCCTCGATCGCGGTGGTGACGCCGGACCACGACTCTCGCAGTTTCTTGACGGGCAATCCACCCTGCGCGGCATTACGCCGGAGGAGGACGATCAAGTCGGATTTCGAGTTGAGAACAAAGTCGGGCTGCGCGGGGGAAGTTTTACACAGCGTGTGAGGTTCGACAAAGGTAGTTCGCGGGTGAAAGGAGAGAGGGAAACGCTCACCTTGTAGCTGACGAGTTGCGTCCTCTCGTCGAACCTGACTCGCTCGTGGTGTCTCAAACCTTGTTGCAGTTCTGGACTGGTGAGCAAGTGTTCTACGCCCGAGCGGATGGCGAGGTCTTCGAGGCGGATCGGGGCGTTGTGCTGCTTCAGGAACGCGACCGCGATCGCGAGCTGCGTTTGCCAGTGCCGGCCCACCGCGGCAGTGTTGTTCCCGTCCATGTCCGGCTCCAGCCCTTGTTCGCGTGTAGAGTCGAGAGGCGACCGTCAGCAGCGAGAGAGGCGAACGCGGAAGAGAGAGAACTCGCGAGTCGGTCTCACTCCGACTCGTTGATCCGCGTCACTTGGAGCAGACAAAGTCAAGAGGTGCGCAAGATCTGCATCCGTACCCTGCTCCGTCTCTCAGGTCCCGCCCGAATCGTCCGTTGCCGTCGCCGTCGCCGTCGCCGTCGCCGTCGCCGCCGCCTGTCTCCATCTCCCGTCTCGGCAACTCGACGCCTCTGACAAGGACGACCGGCTGACAGCCTGTGCGAGTGAATACAGAGTGAACCAAGCATAAACATGACGACCATCCCCGCCCGCCTCGCCCGCCTGACCCAGTCCTCGCCCACCTGGGACGTCGCCCGCCAGCGCTCCCGGTCCCTCTACCGCATGTGGTACCGCTCCGCCCCCGAGATCTGCCAACTCTACGCCCTCAACATCCCTGCCTACGCCATCCGCGCCAAGGTCCGCGAAGAGTTTGAGAAGAACAAGCACGTCGACGACATCAAGGCCGTCGACGTCTTGCTCCTCAAGGGGTACCAGGAGTACCAAGAGACCCTCAACTGCTGGAAGATGGACTCGCACCTCATGCGCTGGTTCGCAAAGGAAGAGGTCCGTCGTGCCTTGCCCCCGCTCTCTCTCTCTTTTCTGGAGTGGCCTGCTGACCCCCCCACCTCCCTCCTCGCACACAGCTTCCCCGTGCGTATGGTGTCCGTCTCCAAAGGCTCAGACGCATCGAGAGCTAACCCTCCGATCGATTAACCCCCTGCGCGCGCAGCACGACCGGACGGCTTCCTCGAAGCCTTCTACCTCTCGCGCGACGACTCGAAAGAGGTCCAGGCGACGGCCTAAGGACCCCACCCCAACCTCTCGACTTTCTCTTCTCACTCGATCCACCTCCCGGTCAAAGCAGAGTCGGTTCCCGGCGGTAGCATGGCGGCGGTGATCTGTATGATTGTGTCTTCTCCTCCTTCTCCTTCTCGAGTCCGATTCGGCCCACCTTGGGGACTCAAAAAGAGTTAAGCACTCCCCTCGCCAATAGCGGCCCAGTCTTGTCAACAAGCGGGAAGAGCTCATCTGTACCTCGGGCGGTGGAATGGCTGATTCTTGCCCTTCCGTCCGGGGAACCATGCACACCGGGAAGAGTGTTCCTCGCCGTCCGTTTCCTTTTTCGCTCGTTCTACGCCCCCCGAAATCGGTCCACTCTCCTAATCCCGAGTGGATGGGATGATCTGGCTCACGCACGACGTCTGACCACTGATGGGTGACCACACGATGCCAAGTAAATACTACCAGAGAGCGGGAGAAAAGAGACCGCGGGACGTAACCGTGAGTCCCGAAAGACAACAGTCGGCGAAAAAAAAAAAAAAAACACAAAACAGAGAGAGAAACATGATGGGTTGGTATACGGAGGGTGCGATCACAGTCGACAGTCGAAGGAAGGAAGGGAAGACATGACGGCGTGGCGCGAGGGGAGGGGAGCGAGGCCGTCTTCACTTGCGGTCAATCTCGTCGATCGCCATCTCCTCGTCGGCGCGGGCGCGGATCTGCCCAATCTCGAGCTCGTCGACCTCCTCCGTCAATCGACTCCGGCTCTTGTTCGCGCCGCTGTCGCCTCCGGTGGTGGACTGACCGGCGAGCGCCTCCGCCGCGAGTTTCTCGCGCTCAAAGTGCTCGAGGTCGTCCTCGCCATATGGAACCAGCAGCTCCAAAGGGATCGCGATAAACATGGTGATCAAATACGACTCCTCGACGATCAAAGTCAGGGCGTCGAGGAACCCGCGCAGGGCGTGGTTGGATCCCTCGTAAGAAAAGAAGCTTCCGAACCACGATGGGTTTACAATTGCGGCGAAGCCGAGCGATAGCGAGGCGGTGGCGATGAAGCGAGATCGGCGAGTCCAAGGGACTTGGGAGAGGATGCGGAGACCGGCAACGGCGACCGAGGCGAAGAGGAAAACGGTCAGGCCGCCCTGCAGGAGAACACGCATCAGTATCGAAATTCTGTGGGACCGCCATACGACGTAGATACGAACTCACGATGACCGAGGAAGGGCACGCAACCCAGACGGCGCCGAACTTGGCAAAGATGCCCATCAGAAGCAAGAACCCGGCGCTGACGAATCCGCCGATCCGCGACGCGTTGTTGCTGAGCGCGATGACCGATACGTTTTGCGAGAAGGTGGTCGTAGGAGGGACGGTCGCGACGCCCGAGAGGCAGGCCCAGAGCGCGTCGCTGAGAAGGCCGCCCTGGATGTGCGACGAGTACCGAGGTCCCTTTACCGGCAAACCGGAGGCGTTACAAGTCGCGGTGATGTTACCGACAGCCTCGGATATCACGACTAGGAAACTCGCCATGAAGGGCAGGACGAGTTCGCCGCGGACGCTGAGCGGAAAGCGGCGGACCCAGAGAAAGTTGACGACCGGTGCCGAGTTGATCACGTCCGTTTGGAAGTACCCGCACGCGGCGGCGATGATGATCCCAACAAGGAAGCCGAGCATAGTCGACATATTCTTGACCAAGGGCGGACCGAACAAGTCGAAGAGAACGATCGACGCCCAGACCGAGAATCCGAGGCCGATGAGGCGCGGCGAACCCCAGGGTGCGGCGTGTGGTGCCGACGCGTTTGGGCAGAGACCGCCGCTCTCGCAGGAGGATCCGCCGGCCCAGTTGGTGATGCCCGAGCTCATGAGCGAAAGGCCGATGCAGAGAAGGATGGATCCGGTGATCAGGGGCGGGAAGAGCTATGGCGCGGTTACGACGACGTCGAGTCAGCACCCCAGTCGGATTTGACAAGCATACGCTTGTTTGCTTATCTGTCGCAGGATGGAACCGATGACTCACCTTTCGAAGGATGCGAGACGGAGTAAAGGCAAAGAGGATCGCGATCAAGCCGACGACGGATCCAGTTCCGAGGAGGGCGCCGAACGCCTCGGGGCACGGGTTTTTCGTACCATCGGCGGCGAAAGTACACAGGCCGCCCTCGCGGTTGTATTCGGCGTTGAGGTAAGAGAGGGAGGAGTTGACAAAGGCGAAACCTGGCGTGAACGGGTAAAAAGGTTAGTTTTTTGGACGCCGATGCTGTAAAGCTCGGGCGCCCTCCACCGAAACACTTACTGGTTCCAATGACGTTCAAGACGCCGGACCCGAGGAAGAAGCCCTTGCCGAGGGGGATCCGCGAGACCTGAACGAAGGTACCAAGGCCACACCAGATGAGGGCCGCACTGACGAGATAGGTCTGGTCGTTCGGAGCCAAGGCTGCGCCTGCGCTGCCGCCGAGAAGGAGAGGAGGGACGACGAGACCGCCGACCATGGCGAGGGCATGTTGCAGTCCGAGGACCAGAGCGAGGACGACCGGTAGCCGGTCATTCGGTCCGAAGAACGGGAGTTTCCGGCTCCGGAAGGACAAGAGCGCGCGGTAGTTCTGCACAATGGAGAAAGTGTCAGGTTAGGCGGTCTGAAAGATGCACTTTTCAGGAGTGCAGCTGAGCGGAGGAGGCGGGCAAGTCAAACTAGCTAGCGCCGATGCACGCAGCTCGAGCAGGCTCGGGTGTCCGTCGGACACCTCGTGCCGCATATGCAGCCACCCAAAGTCCGGTGCGAGAGCGTAAAGGGACGACGTACGTAATCGCCAATCCAGAAATCCCGACTCGAGAGGTCGGATAGCCGCGGCATGCGGAGAAGCCTCTCAGAGTCAAGGCGAGCATGCACGTCTGCTGCATCGGGGGACATGTCGATGTGGCTCGTCATGCCGGGACAAGTCTCGACGGAGGAAGAGGTGTGGAGATAGCGTGCGAGAGCAAGAGACTAGCGGCAGATAAAGGTCGGAGGCGAGGAGGACGAGCTGCAGGGATGACAATCTCGCATGGGGACGAGCAAGATTGATCGGGAAGATTGCCGATTGCCGTTCTTGCTCCCAGAGCTTGATCTCTCCAGCTTTTTTTCCTGGTCAATGGTGATAGAAGAGCGGATATCGCGGCGCGTCGGGGGCGGACCTCCGCGAGAAATCTCCGAAAATTTCGATCATGACCGGCGGAGAGTCGGAGACGTCCATCTCCACCGATAGACACGGCCGAGTGGAGCATGTGCACGGCGGAGTCTCTTGGGTTGGCCACGCGGACAAAGATAGGCTTCCTGGAACGTTTTCACGCGAAGAAGCAGGCGTCAACGTCCTCCGAACGACGACCTGTGCGCGAAGTAAGCGGATCAACATGCCTGCGATGTCGTTCATCAAGTCAGCAGCGGTCGTTGCGATAGGCTGTGCCTATGGCGTCGTGGCGTCTCACTATCCTGGTGAGTTTCTCACCAGAGCAGCAGGCGAGCTGAATAATCAGGAAGACACGGCGGAGAGGACGGGCCCCGATTCAGCTGTGCGGGAGATGATGAGGGGCAACCGCCGCCCGAAGCTGACGTACAACTCGCTGCAGGTCTCGGCCTGCACAACGACAACCAAGCCGGGTTGTCGCTGAACGGAGTGCCCGCCGCGACTCGGACAAAGTGGATGAGGGTCGCGAACGAGTGAGTCCGCGAAAGGAAAATCACAGATCCCGCGCCGAGCTCGGCAAAGGCATTCGCGCAAAAAGGTCAAGAAGCTGACGCGGTTGTGTTTTGTAGTGCTGTGCCCGAAGTCCTGGGGGCACCATGCTCATGGTTTCCGTTCGGAGTGGCGGTGGCAAGCTGCTCTCCCCGTCGTTTCCCGTTCGTTTGCGCGCGGCAGCTAATCCGACTCCGCGCACAGGTGAACACAACTTCGGACGAGCTCGTATGTGTGGCGGCAAACAAAGTCGGTGTGACCGGAAGTGCGTGCTCCGAGCTGTGATACTCGTCCAAGAGGTGCTGGTATTTCGGGTGGTCCTTCTTCACAGCTCACCGAAATTTCGCCTGCCCGCAGACCCGAGCATGCACGGAGAGATCAGCGGTCTTCATCGCTGTACCGAGGTCCTGACTGAGCGGGGGCTTTCGCCGCAAGAGATCCTCGCCGCCTGGAGGGATTTCACCATGTGTGCGTTTCTCAATCCGCAGCGGTTGTGAGGGGAGTGCGCTCAGTATTGACGCCCTTCCCTGTTCTAATCCATAGATACGACGGGAGAGCCTTGTCCCATGGTGCGCCCGTCTGGCCATTCCGCTCGGCACATGAGACGCTGACCGTCCTCGCTTTTACGATTATTCTTTTTCGCTACTGCTCCGTCCTCGCCAATCTGCAGTGCGCCTCTGCTCTCCGATGGGCCGGTATGGGTGAGGTCGTATGGGCGACCTCGATCGAAACCATCATCAAGGGGGGACGGAATCAAATCTACCTCCCTTCCTCCTTGATCGTCTCCGCTTCGTACTCGCTCCCGCACCAAACTCACTGGTTCGGCTCCGTCCTCGCGAACGAGACCGACCCGCACTTTTTTCACCAGTTTAACGAGTCGGCGCCGTGCCCCAATTCGTGCACACGGCAACACGTCGAAGGTTCGCGCGTGTCGATGTGCCTGCCGGGCGAGCAGTGGACGCGCGACTGGAAGGCGAGGGAGGGCGCATGGGAGCGGCAGTTGATGGAGACCAAGGGCGCGATCGCGGAAGAGTGGTACGGCGTCGGCGTTGGGTCGGGGGCGGGTGAGAAGGTTCGAACTCGCGGGCACGACGAGCTGTAAGTCGGCGGCGGAGAGCACGTCGAGTGCGCGCAAGAGCTTGCATCAAGTCCAGTGTGAATCTCATCTCTCTTGTGACAGTATATAGTCAAGCCGAGTCATGCGCGCGTGTGTTTGTTTTTCCCGAAAGTAGAAATGCATCTGGTACAAGGCGAAACAAAGACACATCTACTGGGGAGCCGGCTTCCACGCCAAGCAGTGCTCTTCGCCCATCGCCGAAGTGACCGTGACTGTTATGCAGCGAAGCGAGAAAAGGGGAGAGGGGGAAGTCAGCGAAACGAGGGGGAGAAAAGAAAAAGAGAATACATCGCGGACTGACCCGCAATGTCGACGCCGTCGTCAAAGGCCTTCTGGATCTCCTGACCGATCTCGTTGTCCTAGAGGAGCGTACAAAGAAGCGGCAGCATGGGTCAGCTCGTGTTCCGACGGGAAAGTGCACCGAGTTCAACTGCCGGCCGAGGGAGACAACCAACTTACCGGGACCTTGACGTCGTTCTTCTCGCCACCGTCAGCAGTGAGGAGGTTGAGGAAGCCGTCGTCGACTGCGCAAGGAAGTTCGGGAGACTCGTCAGCCGCCGAACGAACTTGCGGATGCGACACCTCTTCTCTCCAGCAGCTGCGTCAAATCGGATGAGGAGCGGCCACTTACTGTTCATGAGCGTGTACTCGTTGCGAACAACGTTGGGGACGTCCATGTTGTGGGTCGAGGGCGACAGGTCCTCGAGCTTCTTGCCCGTGAAGATCTACACCATGACGGGCAATCGTCGTCAGCCAAACTTGGCGCCGTCGCGAGAGGAGGCAGCAAGAGTCAAAGTACTCACGTCGGTAGCGACAAGGTGGACCTTGGCGTGACCGTGCTTGCCGGTCTTCGAGGTCGACATGTCGATGATCTGCGACGAGGCGATCGGGGACAAGCACGAGCTGTCAGTCGGAGAGTTCCTCTTCCTCCCTCTTGCCTGACTGAAACTCCTCTCTCCATTTGCTCGGCTCCAAGGCCTGCACGGCCACATCCTGCTCCCTCCTCCGCGGAGCCAGAGTCACCGGCGCTCGAATCCACGCTCCTCGGCTCCATTCGCACCCTCCATTCTCCCGCGCCCCGTCCGACTCGCCACGCGTCCACTGTCCATCACTCCCTCGAGCAACGCCGAACCGGGTGCACTGACCTTGCACGGGCGACCCTTGATGACGACGTGGCCGTTCTTGCGGAGGGCCGAGCACTGCATCGGGAAGGTGAGCGAGGCACCGGCCGAGGCCGACTCGAACGTCTGCTCGTGCTGTTGGTCGGTTTTCACATGTCGTTCACGAGGGCGGCGCGAGGGAGGCGTAGAGGCGAGAGCGAGCGAGGGGCGAGCAGAGGAAACAGGGGGAAACGCGAGACGGTGATCAACGGTCAGCTCGTGTCGTCCTCGACACTACACAGGCACGGGGACCGCGCGGGTAGCACGCAGTCGGAGAGTGAGAACGTACCTGCTCCTGCACGTGTCACGGCACGGTCGGGTCGAGGCGAGAGCGAGACGAGAGCGAGGGGCAAGAGAAGTCAGCGCTCCACGAGCTCGTGAGCGGGGTCGGACTGACCCCGACGAGGCGCGGGCCGGCGGGCGGGGCATAGTGCAGAGGCTAGAGAGGACAACGAGGTACGTACGTCGTTCTCAGACATGTTTGAATAAGTCTGGTATCGGGGGTGGAGAAGACCAAGAAGGCGAGAGCGGATCTCGGGGCGGCCTTTGCGCGGCGCGGTCGAAGCTCGTTCGCTCCGCGCCAGCAGCTGCTGCTCCCTCGACTGGCGCCACTAGCACCCGCAACTCTAGGGTCTTCGATGACAATATGCAATCATCATTTCCTCAGATCTCTGGACTCGCCGCTCAGGCCCGCGCAGTCCGGGTGTCACCGAGTCTCCACGCTGGCACGTGGCCGTCTTTGCTTGCACATGATCCGGCCCTCGCACGCACCATATAGTGCCCGTATGATGGTTATACTGTAGGGCACTCTCGAGTGAAGGCAAAGCACTCATCTGGCTCACTCCAGCGCGAAGTCGACTGCCGCGGCCGACGCAACGTCCCCATCGCGTGCTTTCTCTCTCGCTTAGCGCCTAGACTCTGTTGAATGTCCGCAACCGGAAAAGCGTCTCTCTCTTGCCAACGAAAGAAAGTCTACTGCTCGAGGTATTCGTCGAGGCTCTCTCCGAGATGTTCCTCGATCCGCTTGACGAGTTTCCTCGTCGCCGCCTCGACGCCACCTTCCGTCTCCTCGCGCGTCTCGGCCAAGAACGGTGTCGTCTCGGGCACGAGGCCGAGCATGCCGTCGCCCACCTCTTCCCAAACCACGTCGAGCGTGTCGAGCGCCGCGCGCTTCACGCGCAGGTCGTCCGAACGCGTCAGGTGCAACAAGCGCGAGTTGAACGTCTTGAGGTGCGACTCGTGCGAGCCGAGGAGCGACACGTACGCCGTCACGAGCGAGTGGTACGACTCGGTCGGCGCGACCGCGGTGGGAACCTCGAGTTGCTGCGCGATCGGAGTCGCCAACTTGGCGAGTCGAGCCGGAGTCCAGAAACCTGACGACGAGAGCGCGAAAGATCAGCCTTCTGTTCGGTGTCATACGATACAGGGAAAACAGCAGCTCACCGTTCTCGTCAAACTCGAAGGCCTTAGTGAGCGCGCTGGCGACCGCAGCCCAAAGAGCCGGATCGCGCATCTCGCCCTTGGCGGCCTGCTCGAGGAGGTCGACCGTCTGGTCGAGCATGAACGCAAAGTACGGCACAAAGATGCTCTTGAGCTGGCCCAGCAGGCGGTCCACGATCCGGTACAGGACTGTGCGGCGCGCGACAAGTCCCGAAGCGGCGGCGGCGGCGTCGTCCTCCTCGGCGAGGTCAATCACGGCCCAGTCGTACGTCCGCAAGAACAGTGGCCGGAACAGCTGCTCGTTGAGTTTGAGGATGAACTGCACGAACGCGCCAAGGGCGTGATCCTCGACCGCGACGACGTCGTTTTGCTCGAGCGCATCCGAATGGACGCGGCGGAGGTCAAACATAGTCAAGAACAGCTTGAAGACGCTCCGGTAGTGATCCGCGACGTCGGTCGTCTTGCCGTGACGCAACGCACGGTTCAACAAGTCGAGCAAACCGAGCAGCGGCTCGCGCTCCCGACCCGAGAGCGAGGCGTGCAACCGCACGATCGCCGGGAAGAGCGTCTTGGCCGGCAACTTTTTCGCAGCCGTCGAGAGGAGCGTCGCGCGCGCCTTGGTGACCTGCGCTCCTCGGTGAGCCGAAAGCGCCATAATATCGGTCGAAAGGGCGGCCGAGAAGATCTTGTCGAGCTGTCCTCCGATAAAGGCGGGGACCGAGACGAACAGACCCTCGAGAGTCTCGTACGCGCCCGCCACGATCGCCTCGATCGAAGACGCGCCGGCTGTTCGATCGCGAGGAGATGTAAGTATGACGAAAAGCGTGGAACAGGACCCGGATTGCACTCACCTTGCGCTTGAGCGTGGAGCAGACTGAGGGCAAACGGAACGAGTTTGCCGACGAGCGGGATGAGTCGCGGTCCAAGGCGGTGACTGTAGCATCACAAGGCCAATCAGTGATGTTGTCCGTGACCGAGCATGTCAGAACAGCAGAGACGTACGTGAGCTTCTTGAGCACTTCGAGCGCCTTGGAGCGAGTGTGAGCAGTCTTCTGCTCGTCGCCCGCGAGGCTGACGAGACTCGGCACAGTCTTGGCCAACGCTGCGTCCTCTTCCGCGACAGCGGCATCTGCGATCGTGTCGAGAGTCTCGAGCGTAATCTCGAGAGTCTCGCCCTCTTCGCCGAGACGAGTCTGGGCAGTCTCGATGACGGCGATGATGGCCGGAGTGAGATCGGCACGACGAGTCGGCTTGACGTGCGGGAGTCGAGTGCGCAAGAGGGCAAAGACGCGAGGCTGAACGGACGGGTCGGCCATCTCGAGGAGCCACAAGAGCGCGTCGGCGAACGCCTTGATGGAAAGGAGGGCGATCGCTGCATGGACATCGTACTCGGCTGCGTCGCTCAACTCGAGGCGGTCCTCTGCCGAGAAGGCGGGGGCAATCGCCGAAGCGAGGTCGAGGAGACCGCGCACGAGCTCAGTGAGAGACGGGTCGACCGTCTCGCTGCCGGCTGCGCGAGCCGAATCGACCTTGCTGAGCAGCTGTTTGGCCTCCAAGATGTAGCCAAGAGCACCGAGGAGGTTGATTGCTTGCTCCTTGGCCTGCGCAGGCGACGGCGTCTCGGCCGTCGAGTCGGACAAGAACGAGACCTCGAGGTTGAGAATCTCGGTGAGCTCGTCGACGATTTGGCGGTAGGCGGCGAGTTGAACGTCGACCGCAAAGTGCTCAACGAGCGCGAGCGGCAGAGCGGTGCTGTCGAAGGTCGCCTTGCCCTCCTTGTCGACCAGGAGCATGACGATGGCGGACAAGAACTCCTTCGGCCCAAGGGTTTCGACGAGACGCACAAAGAGATTGATGCGACGGTGACGCGGGACGTGCGTAGCGGCATCGGTGAAAGAGCGCAAGAGCTCCTTGAGCTCCTTGAGGAGCGCATCGCGGCCGCGTGCAGTCTTTTGCGTCGCCTTGACGAGCGCGGGAATGATGCTGTCGAGCGTCTGGTCGACCACACGCAAGCTGTAGGCGTCGTCGCGCTGCAGGACGTTTGCGCCCATGAACGTGAAGATGGGCATGACGTTGTGCACGAGTTGGTCGGGAACGAGGGGTCCAAGTTGCGCGAGGAGCAGAAGCGACTGGTGGTACGTCTGCGGGTTGACCGAGGATCGCATAAAGTCGAGAACCGGGGTCATGCGGATCGAGTCACCGGTGATGCCGGACTCGGGCGTGACCTTGTCGACGACGCGAGAAAGCGCCGTGAGGACGAGCTGACCCGGGTACGAGACATCGGTCTGGCCAGGAGCGGAAGGGAGGTCGACCAACGAGGCGAGAATCTCGAAGAGATTGAGGAGGAGTGCGTGCGGAGCTGAGACGTCGGCAAAGTCGACCGACTCGAGCAGCGCAATCAGCTCGGGCAAGCGTTCGGCGCGGGAGGTAGACGAGGCGGTGCCTCCGACAGAAACTCGGCCGCGCTTGGCACCCTTGGCGGCAGGAGGGGCGAGCGACGACTTGACGTCGGCGAGGTAGGCGGCCAGGGTCTCGCCGTCCGGCTTGAGCAGACGAAGGCACGCCGTGACGTCGTTGGCGACACGAGCTTCGGTGCCGATCGAGAGCCGGACCAAGCGCTTGAGCAGCTCGAGGCGAGTGTCGGCTCGCACGACTGCAAAGACGGACTTGGCGATCAGACGAAGACCCTCCTTGCGGAGAGCTGCGCGCAGGCCTACATATAAAACAGGTGTGAGTAAGCGCTCAGAAGAGAGTTGTTGGCATAGCTTGCTCACCGGCATTGTCCTGGACCTCGACAGCCGTGACGAGAACCTCGACGGCCTGAGTATCTTCGCCTTCGAGCCACTTGCGGGAAGCTCCGTCGTACGGCGCAAGAACAAGACGAGCGTATTCCGTTTCCGCCTCGGGCTCGCGCTCGCGCTGGACCTGGGCAGATCCGGCCTCGATCGCCTCGGCGACGAGCGCCACCAGCGCCACCGACTTTTCCTTGTCTTTGACGCCTTCGAGAGCTTGGAGAAGACGGATCCGCGCAAAGAGCGACGTCTTCCAGCAAGCAACGTGCGAGACGAGATAGGTCGCGAGCTTGGCCGACAAGACTTGCTTGCGCTTCTTGGGCGATTCCTTCTCTGACGCGGCATCGAGAATCGAGGCGTGCAAAGTCCTCAGGTGCGTCGGCGAGAGGGTGAGCTCGGCCTTCGAAGCGAGGAGCTTGTCGAGGTAGGTGGCGACGTCGGCCAGTTCGAGGTACTTGAGGTGAGCCGAGGTAGTCTTCTCACCGTAAAACTTGTCGCGGCCGTAGACCGAGCCGACCTTGGCGGTCTGTCCAACCTTGAGGTTCGATTGCGCAACGGCAAGAGTCTTGAGTGCTTCGACGCGGACCCGCTTGTCATCGCCGACATCCGCCAACGCGACGATGAGCGACGGGATTGCGACCTGCCAGTCGACCAACTTGCCCTTCGGCTTGGCGGTCGCCGCAGAGAGGACCTCGATGAAGACGGCGGCATCGCGAAGCGCAGCGACTCGGAGCTCGACCGCGACTTCGGCGTCGGTGTAGATCGAGGCGAGGAACGCGATCGCGTCCTCCGTCACGAGTGCACCGAAAAGTGTCTCGAGCAGAGCGTTCGAGAGCGCTTGGGCGCCCTTCGACCCGCTGTGCGAGTGCGCTGCTTTGTAAACATCGCGGCAGAGAGTGCGGTACTCGACGACTTCCTCCGACGAGACAGCGGCCGAGAGCCACGACCAGCTCGCCTCCTTGACGGGGTGGACGGACTTGAGTCCGCCAACGACGAGAGCGCCTTGCAAGAGCCGGATCGTCTTGTCGTCTCCCGATCGAGCGTAGAGGGCCTGCTGGACGGCGGGAGAAAGAACGCCGGAGTTGGCGTCCGAGACCAGCTCGAGGGGCGACTCCTCCGTGGCGACCACGTCGAGCCCGGTGTCGATAACACGCAAGACCTGCAACACCTTCGAGACAAAGTCGACCCGGCGAGACTTCTCCACCTTGCTGGCTAGGCGAAGCGCGACGAGGATTGCGAGTTTGTCGTTCGCTGCAACGCGCCGCAGGAGGAAGCTAATCGCGGCATCGAGTTCGGCAGCGCCGGAGGCCGCCAGGTTCTTGGCAACGGCTTCCATGATCTTGTCGTTCGTCTCGGCCGTAACCTCCTCCTGCTTCGTGACGAGAACGGGTGCTATGCCCTTGAGCCATGCGTGCGTCTGCTCGAGCCGCGAGCCTCGGAGCGCCGAGGCCGCAACGGCATGCTTGCGCGCGTCCGTCTTGGTAGCGAGCAGACGCGGCCAAAAGACCTGCTGAACAACCGCGTCGGCTTGGTCCGGGAAGTGCTGGACGAACGGTCCGGCGAGGTAGGCGAGCGCGAGCGCGACGTACTTGTCACGCGAGGTCTGCAGGGCAGGCTCCATCGCCGCGAGGATCTCATCGCCGGTCAGGACCTTGTGGACCGTGCCGAGGGCGCTCTTCGCAAAGAGGACCTGAGCGATGTCGTGCTCCGGCTCGGCCAACCTCGCAACGAGCGTGTCGTGGATAAAGGCACCGTTTCCTTGAGCCTCGATCGTCTCGGCGTCCTCCAAGATGTCCTTCAACGCCTGGACACGCAAGGCTACATCGGGTGCCGACGCCGAGAGGACCAAAGCCGAGGTGGAATCGGACGACCCGCCGAGGGCGCCGTTCATCGCTTGCATCAAGCGCGACACAGCCATCTCGTCAGACGACGCCTTGGCGCGAGCGGTGTAGACTGCTGATTGGGCGGTCCACACGGCCGGGTAGCGCTGGTAGACCTGTCCGAGCGGTCGCTGAAGGGCTGAAGAAGGCGCGTTCGGGTTCGAGAGGATTGCGGCGAAGCACGAGCCGAGGAGGATAGGGATGAGCGTGCTCGGCAGAGTCATCATCTCATCCGTGTCGGGCGCGGGACGGGGCATCAGAATCGCAGACAGGAGCGCGAGCGAGTCCTCCGAGGTGATACTGTGGAAAGCACCTGATCAGCACGAGCAGAGGAGAAGGGGAACGGAAACTATCTGTGACGCACGCATCCTCGGCAAGTGTCTGCAAGAAGGGCTTCATGAAGCGCTCGGCATCGTACTGGTTCGCTAGCTGGACGAGCAGCTCGTCGAGGCGGGCGGTCTTGATCAGACTCTTCCAGCCGCTGTTGCCGAGGAACTTTTTCCCGCCGCCGACTTCGAGGTCCTCTTCGCCGAGTTGACTGATGACCACCAAGGTCGTGACGAGCGCGGCGTCGGTCTCGTCATCGGCGACGTGACTCCGTGCGCGGTTGGTCACCACGCCCTTCAGGACAACGCGCAAGGTTTCGGCGTCGAAAGGGTTGTGAAGCGCAAAGCGCGCCACGAGGATGTACGACGCAATGAGCGTGTCTGGGGCGGACCGGGCCGAGCGAAGAACCTCAAGGATGGTCGAGAGGACGGCGGCACGCTCGCCGTCTGGGAGGCGCGTTCCGGCCCGGTCGAGGTAGGCCGCGATGGCCTGCAGCCAAAAGGCGGTCAAGGCGCGGTGTGGCGTCTCTCCGTTCTTGAGGTAGTCGAGCGGGAGGTGCAGGACAAAATCGAGGAGCGGGCGAGCGAGCGTCGAGCGCGAGAACGGCGGGAAGAGGTCGACGAGACCGACGAGGGGCAAGGGGGCGAGGGTCTTTTTGGCGGGGATCAGCGCCTCGAATGCGGTTCCTGTGAGATTCGTTTCGGGGATGACGTTCAGGGCGGACGGGAAATGCGCGGTCGCGTGGTAAGGGAAGAAGAGGGCGAGGAGGCCCGGCACGTTGAAGTCTTGTACCCTGCGCGCACGAGGTTTCGGGTCAGCCCTGTCGCATTCGTGGCAGAGAGACCTCAGAAGACGCACCTGAAGCGCCTGATGAGCCACTCGAGGACGACACCTGCTGGCTTGAGGAGCAAGTGCTTGCCGAGAGCGCGCAAGACGCGATCGACCGTCTTTCCGACCTTGTCATTCTCTTCCTTGGTCAGACCCGTCCTGTCGAGGGTCTTGGCCTGTTCGCCGAGAATCTCTTTGAAGTGGGCGGCAAAGAACGGGTCGATCGCAGCGAGTTGGTCCCAGGCGTTGGCAGCGAGGGCGTGCAAGTCGGCGTTGGTGACTGACGAGGCATGGCGGGGCGTAAAGATGAAAGACGGCGGGTTCTTGAGCGTCTTGGCCGACTGCAAGCGCGCAGAATCGACCGTCTTGCGCGCCTGCAATTGCGCCGCGAGAGAAGTGCTCATCTCGACGACGGCAACAACAGCAGTACAAGCTGGCTGGCCGAGTTGCTGGTCGGTCGAGTGGCTTGTCTTGGATCAGCAGTCGTCTGCACGCGCTCTGCTGTGCAGTGGTGACAGTGTATCAAGAGGGCAGAGGAATTCCTCGCCTCCACCCAGCTCAACCAGCATCTCCGCGGACTTCCGCACGCAGTCTCATCAGTGAACACCTTGCCCCGTTCGCTGCGCATTCGACACATCGTCAGGCTGTACTCCAGTCTAGCTCTCGCTGCTTCTACGCTGCAAGCCACTCCCTGAGCTATACCTACGGAACAACGGCTCCTCTCGCTGTCCCAGCTTCCCGCGATTTCTGCTCCTTCCTGCCTCGGCGAAGAGCCCGGCTCGTGTAGAGACACCATGGACACAAAGACGCTGCAGGCGACGGAAAGCCGCGGGACTGGTGAGCACTGGCCGGGGCTCGCGCTGTGAGCCCGGCTGTGAACCCTCACGCTGACCGCCGATCCGACATAGCGAGCGGGCTACCACCCTTTACCGGGCCGTCGTCTCAGTCAGTATCACCCGCGTGTAAATCTGTACCACGAGGGAAACGACCCCCGACGAGATCGCCGGCTTCCAACCTGCGCAGGCTCTTCGTGAGGGCTGCGTGAGATACAAACAGTCCTTACCCTCATGCCTCCCTCACTCGTCTCTAGAGTACACATGCACTCGCCCGAGAAATCGCAAACGCCGCCTCCTCCGGCCTGTACATGCAAACTCGCTTGGGTGAGAGGGAGACGGAGACGCGCGCAGTCAGAACTGATAATCGAGTGTACCGTTTCGCAGCTGATCCGGCTGAACCGATCGAGCTACTATCTACAAGGTACCCCTATACGTACATCAAGAGTCGAGGCCTGCCTAGACACGTATAGGCTCTTTAACACGCGAGCTCGGAAGCTCCCCCTCGTCATGAACGCTTGGTCCGGAAGAACGTGAGCTCGTAGCGAGTCCGGCAACAGGCCAAACTCGCTAGCAACAATTGCACAGTCGAGGACGGCTTCCTCAACCTCCTCACCGCTGACGGTGGCGAGAAGAACGATGTCAAGGTCCCGGTAAGTCGGTTGTCTCCCTCGGCCGGCAGTTGACCTCGGTGCACTTTCCCATTTAAACACGAGCTGACCCATGCTGTCCCTCTTTTATTGTGCACTCCTCTCGGACAACGAGATCGGTCAGGAGATCCAGAAGGCCTTCGATGATGGCGTCGACATTGCCGTGAGTCGACGATGTCTTTCTCTCTTGTCTCGTTTCTCCGCGTGTCTGCCTTGCACTTCACATGCACTGGCTCGAGAAGCCAGAACAGAGACATCGCTGGCTCACGGCAATATAATGAGCATGAACCAGGCGAAACGCTCGCTGCCACAAAGCCGGCGATCTGTTTCTCGACTCTGGAAATAAAAGCTCGCCACACAGGGACTCGTTTTTCGCTGACTTCCCCCTCCCCCCTTCTCTCGCTTCGCTGCGCAACAGGTCACGGTCACTTCGGCGATGGGCGAAGAGCACTG
Organism: Rhodotorula sp. JG-1b; assembly: GCA_001541205.1. Lineage (NCBI taxonomy): Eukaryota > Fungi > Basidiomycota > Microbotryomycetes > Sporidiobolales > Sporidiobolaceae > Rhodotorula > Rhodotorula sp. JG-1b. The sequence goes on along the minus strand of KQ954485.1, from coordinate 157,969 downwards.
CTTGGCGTGAAAGCCGGCTCCCCAGTAGATGTGTCTTTGTTTCGCCTTGTACTAGATGCATTTCTACTTTCGGGAAAAATCAAACACACGCGCGCATGACTCGGCTTAACTATATACTGTCACAAGAGAGATGAGATTCACACTGGACTTGATGCAAGCTCTTGCGCGCACTCGACGTGCTCTCCGCCGCCGACTTACAGCTCGTCGTGCCCGCGAGTTCGAACCTTCTCACCCGCCCCGACCCAACGCCGACGCCGTACCACTCTCCCGCGATCGCGCCCTTGGTGTCCATCAACTGCCGCTCCCATGCGCCCTCCCTCGCCTTCCAGTCGCGCGTCCACTGCTCGTCCGGCAGGCAGGCACTCCGACACGCGCAAACCGAGGAGGGCTGACCCATGCTTGTCCCTTCCTGGCTGTCGCCTACAAAGGATGTCTTCTCTACACACGACTCCTTTCCCGCACTCCGCGCATGAGCCTCTGCACGTCTAAAGTGCGTGCAGTGCTGCAGAACTGGGTGCACAGTGCGCGTACGCGTGAGAAGGTCCACTAGTGGCCGGCTCCATGACGTTGCGCCCCACTTCGGGCCGGTCGGAACGAGAAAGTTGCACCGCCACATAACTCGACGTCGATCCTTGGCCAGCGTCTCTATCGCTCGTCAGCTGCTTTCCTTTGTCCTTCGGCAGTACAGCAGCCAGCACAGTCGCTATGCACAAGCGTAGGTGGGAGGGGCGGACGGGCGGCGAGGCCAGAAGACAGTCCGCTGACATGAGTCTGCAGTCAAAGAACGCCTGTCGAGCCGGCCGGACGAACCGCCACAGCAGCCAGATAAGCCATCTCAGGCTGTAGGCGGCAAGATGGATCAACAACAGCAAGCTCCTCCATCCCATGCGCGTGAGTCCGGTGGGTGCGAATGAACCAGGCTGCCGTTTGACCGTCTGGAGGGTCCGATAGCACAAATGCAAGCCCCGATAGAGTTGCATGTCTACAAGGTGCGTCTTTCTAACCTGGAGCTCAGCTGCCAAGCCGCCTCCTCCTGACGTCCCGATACTCCCTCAGGAAGGAGCGCTATACGGAAAAGACGACATCATCACAGGCGCGGACAAACAACAGATGCAGTATGTTCTCAGCGCTTAATGGAGCGTTTATCTCTCACCCACTGACTCACGTACTACCGTGTAGATACTACCTGCATTTCCCGCTCAAGTTCTTCAGCGGACGCTGGGAGTTGTCGCTGCCAAGAGGCGGTCCGCAAGGACCCGAAATTTGCCAAATCCTCAAAGGCGGCAGTTGGTCGAATTCATTCGAGCTGCACTGGACGTGCGTACAGAGCCCATTCAAGGACCCCGTGGCGCTGGAAAGATAACACTCACGCTTGAGAAACAGGAGCACCGGTGCTGTTACGCCCGTTCAGCAAATGGGCACTTTTCGCCTTCGCTACGAATTTCCTGCCAGTCAAGAAACCTACTGCTGGAAGAGCGACAGCTGGCTATCAAGCGGCTACCAGTTTTCGGTGCGTGTCAGATCGCGGTCGTGCCAAATTCGACGGAAGGCTGGCTGACGGTTCTCCCCGCGCGATCAGCTCTGCAAATCTTCCGAGGTTGACCTGCCGGAAGGGCAGCGCACGACGATAGCCCGGTGGAGCACCTCGATAGGCTTCACAAAGGATGGTACTCTTCAAGTCAATCCGGTGCGTCGAGTCTGCATCCTTCTGCAATGCATCTTGCCGAACCCGTGGCAAAATGCACCTTGGCGGCGCTGACACTGTGCCTCGCAGGCTTTCTCGTATGAGCTTGAGCTCATCTTGGCCACGGCGCTGGGTCTGGAAGGTAAGCGGGAGAAAACCTTCCCGCTGTGCGTCTTTTGGTTGGTCTCGACGCCTGACCAACTTCTTGACGCCGATGACAGAGCGAAGTCGAGAGCGGCGCGAGCGACGGCGCTAAGCTAGCGAGAGGAATGCCCTCGGGTCATTTAGCACTAAGAGCAGCTTCTCAGACTCGACGAGTGGCGCGAATCGTATACGCATACGTACCCCGCCTGTAGTTTCACGGAATCTTTTCGGATGTTTATATCTCTCCTGTATCTCGGCGGTTTTAGCCTCGATCACATCTGCAAGTGATACATATTCTACTGAAAACTACTCCAGTGATACATGTTCTGCTCAGGCTCACTGAAAGGTCGCGACGGAGCTTGCACAAATTCTGCTCGAAGCGACTTAAGCGTCGGAACGGGATGTTTCATTCTCCTCTCCATTCGCGGCATCGCTCTGCCGCATCGCAGAAGTCGTGGTTAGAGCCTCCTTCGCGAAAGAGAATGAAAAGGAACAGGCAGACACACCTTCGAGCCCGAGAGCGGTTGCTAGAATCAATTCCACCTCGTGCGAATGCGCCTACAAGACTCGTGCACGTCAGCCCGGATCCGGATGAGGGAGATTGATCCGCACCGAAGACGGACCGGGTTTATGAGCAGGCAGCCCGCTTTGACAACAGCAGCCCAAGCCGTCCGCCAGTGCGCAACCGGAGTGCGCTCGCTCTCCGGGAGCTCCATCTCGCTGTCTTTCCATAACTGCAGATAACGAACACACTCAGCTTTGACTCGGGGAGGTGAAAGAAAGGCGCGCACCGTATAGTTGTACATGCTCTTGTTCACACTGTCCGCCCGCCATCGATACTTTTCCGGCCCTGCTTCGAACTCGTACTGAGTGTTGAAGTGGCTCCGCTTCCGGCACTCTGTCTCTAGCCCTTCGCTGCAGGTGTGTAGATGGTCAGCTCGTGAAGAGGGACGTAAACGTGAAGCCTCGTAAATGGAGAGCTCGGAGGGAAAAGGAAAACGCACGGCCAGACGACCGTGAAGCTGTCTTTGAGGGAGTTGCCTTTGCGTATCTCGCACACCTCTGGCCCTTCGGGCGATCCGCGCCTAAGGCTCATCTCCCAGCGCCCCGACCAGTTCCGGGGGAAACGAAGGTAAAACCTGCGGAGCTTGAATCCCTTTTGAGCAGTCTCTTTCGCGGTGATCACACGAGAAAGGGGCGGGGGTTGAAACTCACTCCAAGGTCTGCTTGTCCGGTCCCAAGACCCGGACGTCCTTGCCGTACAGCTTCGAGTCCTGCAAACGGCAACAACGCAGTTCGTTTTTGCCTGCACGGCGGCCTGGCTCGGAGGAGACCAATGACATACTCGATAGGCATGAAACTCTATGGGTGCTTGCGTAGTCCCGAGCACTGCTCGCAGGCCGAAGGTCAGCGAGGACCCTAGCCGCTGGTCAAAGTTCGCACTCACGGTCTTGCAGTTTGGTTCCCGGCGCGATCTTTTCGACCGCTCGGACTGCTCCATTCGGGGTCGGGGCCGGAGCAGCAGATGCGGTACCAAATGAAGTCGAGGCAGTCGCCTCGTACGGAGGTGGAAAGAGCTGATCGTCGACCCTCGTGTCGTCAGAGGGGACTGGCGCAGTATCGAAGGAGTAGAGCCGGTCAGCTTCGCAGGCGGGGAGGTACCCCCGCGCGATCCTCAACTCACGCTTGTCCATGTTCTCTTGCGTTACAGGCGGGTGTATGTAGGCAGAAGAAAGGCGCAGAGAGATGAAAGTCGACAACTCTACATTGGGCTCCACATCGACGTAAGAAAGATTTTCAGCTCGGAGTATCCGGCGGCCCGTGCTCAGCGTGGACTTGAGCAGGCCTCCTCCGAGGCAGAGGAGCATGTGTACAAGGAGTCGGGGAGATGAACCTGTAAGGTCGGGGAAAGGGTCCGACATTCCAAAGATTGAGCGAGTACTACTCTCCGCCAGCAGCAAGAAGGCGTCGCAGTTCATCTACGGCGCTGCTTCTCCCGCGTCGGAGTTCCCCTTCCGCCTCTGCTGCCTCGAGGCTTCCCTTGTAGTTTGCGTCCACAGATTTGGAAGTGTCGTGATCTCGATGCAGCACATCGGAGCCTGCTGCACGTGCGGTCGACTCTCGCCTCGACGTGCTCCGAAACTTCATGGAGCCCGGATCCGGCCGTCGATTGCGCAAGCGCAGAGTGGGCGGCAGCTTGGCCATGACTGGGTCCGCCAACGCTCTGCGAGAGGCGAGGAAACGAGGAGAATGTGTTTCGGTTGGGGGGTGGAAGACAGATGCGAAGCATCCTTTGCAAGCTCGCGCCACATTATGCGCGCGAGCTTTGTCTGACGACGCAGGCAAGGGTGTAGAGATGTTGGTAATCTGGAAGTACTGCGAACGTGTAGAGAATCAATAAAAAGACGGAGGAGGCGCCCGGGGGCCTTCTCATTCTGTAAACGAAGAGAATTGCTTACCTCGCTTGCGCATTGCCAGCAGAAGATGTCACCGCAGAGACGACAATGGTGCCGCCTGCGCCAGAGGCCAAACGGCTGTCGACAGCTCGCGCACCGTGTCGCCGAGCGATCTGGAGTCCAAACCGGCTGGCGATAAGTATCAATCTTCGGGATCTGGCGGCCCCCCGAGCTGGCGTCATCGGTGACATTCGGATCGTGCTCAGCTCTTGACAGCGGGGGATGAAGGCCCGCACCGCCGACAAAGAGGCGTTGCACGTTGCGATAGGCGTGTCGCTGTAGTTGGCGTACAGAGGGTTTCCCGTCTGTTGATCGCGTCGCCGTAGAGCGCCCGATAGTCCGCTTTGACCCTACAACCTTGATATCGGCGTCATCAAGACGTGTTGGCAAGACACGGTGTGCCTTTGTTTCGTAGAGGCCTTCGACGGTCGCTGCTGGGCTTCCGCCCGCCGCGGGATTGGAGATGCACGGTGGCGGCGCAATCTGCCCGCGAAGCGTAAGCGCTTCGGAGGCTGTCACAGGCGTTGACCACGGCCTACGGGTAAGTATTATTCCCGGTCGAGTCGACGTGTCAGTCTCCTGCGCGCTCTCGCTTGGCGAAGCAAGAGTCGACAGCGCGGCTGCTTGCGAGAGTTTGGCATTGCGGATCGCTTCGAGCCAGGCGTCCCTTTCCGTACGAGTCTCTGTAGGCTCAAAGTGAGCTATAAGATAGACGGAATGGTCCCGCGTTAGAAACAGGGGCACACACCGGTCGTAATGGAAAAGGCACGGTCGGCTGCAAACATGTCGAGACTGGCGCAGCTGTCAAACGCCCGCTCTCGACCTGCTGCAACTGTCAGGTCTGCTAGAGATATTGACAGGTCTTTGACGAACTGTGTTGGCGTATTCAGGGTAGCACTCGTGAGCCTTTCGCGCGGGCGAGCGAGGAGAAGCATGTCGGTGAAGAGGAAGATGCAGCGCTGGTCTCCTTGTTTATCTTGGAGATACACCCGAACAGTATCTTCCTTGAGGAGTCGACGGCCGGGAATGAGCAGAGGCGCCGCGAGGCGCTCGAAGCGCTGCTGAAGCGCGAGGACGCGAAGGTCGCCTTCATGCTGCCGGATCTGGTCGTTCAGATGAGTGGCCACTGCGCGATCGCGAGGTAGGTCAGGGACCACGGGGCATGACACGAGATGAGCTGAGCACCTACTCACCTGCATCAACCAGCTCATAAGCTGCTCTCAAGTCGACGGCGTCCGCCGTCTCCGGATCGGAGAAGCGAACCAGCTCGGCGAGTAGCAGACGACACCGCGGGACTCGCTGCACAATGTTGAGCAGGAGCCCACTCAGGTCGAGGTTAATCGCCGACGAACGAGACGGGTCTTGACGTGCTTTCCCGCGGGCGTCGGCCACGAGAGAACGCCAGGCTTGTTGTTGCTCCGACGTGACGCTGCGCAATCCGCTCTGGGAGTCGGTAGACGGCGCACGCTCGACCGCAGCGAGGGATTGAAGTGCAGCAGGAAAATTGGCGAGGAAGACCGAGTACTGCTTGAGGAAGGGCAAGAGGGGCAAGAGGGCTCGACCTAGCCGAAGTTCGGAAGGCGCAATCGAGGTCGACTTGCTCAGGTCGTCTTCTGAAAGATCAGCATCGACGAAGACACCCTGGAGCGTCTCGGCGAGTAGTCTGGATAGCGCGAGGATGTCGGGGAAATTCGAAAAGATCCGCTCGACGTCGACGTGCGACAGAGCATGCTGTTTCGCAAGAGGCGGGGCTTCATGTGATCTGTGCGAAGTTGCGTTCGGTACGACAACGACAGAAGGTGAAGTGTCGAGCTTTGAGAACGAAGTCCACGTCGGCATCGAATGTCGCTTCGAGACACGCCTTCGAAGTCGCCCTGCCGGGTCGAGCGGTGGGAGCATGCGGAGGAGCGGTTGATAATACAGCTATGGGCGCAGTACGTCAGTATGACAACTTTGAAGGAGACGAGGGAACGAGAAGCTGACCTCGTCGATCGTTTCCAGCACCTCGAGGTACGTCCGCTCCGTCTCTCGCAACTCGGCAGCAACTCGCCACCAGCGCTCCACTCGCTTGGACCGCTCCACTGCAGTCTCGTAGCGTGTAGTGGCCCCCTGAGCAGCCGGTCGCGAGAGCTGATCGGGTCCGGCGCTGGTTGCATCGCTCACGCCAGCGCTTGCGAAAGAAGAAGCGATGCTGCTCCGCTTCTGCTCGGCTACAGCTCTCCCCGCCTCATCCGCCGCTCGAAGCACAATCGTCGGAGCGCTCCCGACGAGCGAGTAAGCTCGAGACTGGACCGGGTCGGCAAGGAGGGAGCGCTGCCGTCCACGCAAGCGCGGAGAACGAGGTCCCGGGATCAGGTTGGAGCCTTGTTGTTGGTCGGGCACTGCTGAAGTCATGGTCGATCTTGCTCGTGACGGAGGAAAAACGTCTTTGGAGATCGTCCCTTCGGCGATTGCTTATGATCTCGAGTCGGGTCGCTGAACACGCCGCTGAAGATCAGCTCTGCCCCACCGAAGAAAGGTAAACTCGGTCTACTCACCTCGGTATCGCGCGGAAACGCTACCAGCCAGCCTGCATCGGGACAGAAGGAAAGATGAGCTGCACGCGGACGCCCCGTCTCCATGTCCGAAGAGGGGCCTGAGCGGGATGACGCGTTGGCGACGACAAGGCGCGGCGGTCGAAGCGCGCGAAAAGAACAGAGCTTAAGGCGGCACTTCGTTTCACAGCTGGGGGGACAGAATACGGCGCACAGATTGTTTGTATAGGTTTCTGGAGGGAGAGTGTATGAGGAGAATATGAGGTATAAGGGCAGTTGATTTTTCTTCGTTTTGGTGGCGATGGCCCCGAACGACGGTCGGTGGCGGCGCCTAGGCAGCGACATAACGACCCGAAACGGTTTCGCGCCTCACTTCGGCGAGTTCGACTTCGCCTCCATCGACGACCTCGATACCGACATTGCCGAGAGTCCGACCGTGCACGATCCAACTGACGTTGACCGGTCCAGGTGCGGCCTGACCGTCCGTCACGAGGCTGGCGAGGATCTTTTGCTCGCCCGAGGCGAGAGACAGAGTCGGCAACGACGAGAAGGTGAGGGATTTACCGCTCGGGGAGAGGGTGGCAGTTGCCGGTTTGGACTGGAACGAAGTGATGGTCCCACTCGTCAAAGTGAGATCGAGCTTGAGGTCGTCGATACTAGCAGCGGCGGCTGGCTCGTCCTCCTCGCCAAAGGGACTACTCGCGGGCGCAAACAGGGGCGAAGCGCCGTTGACCGAGTAGGTGACGATCGCGCGAGCCTGAGTGGGGTCGCACCTCCAAACGGGCTTGACGAGAACCGGCGCCGGCGTCGTCGTCGCAGGCAACGAGAGCTGGTACTTGAACACGGTGGTCGTCGCTCCCGCATGGGCCGTGATTGTCGGCGAGAGAATAAACTCGTCCCGGTCGACTCCGACTCCGACTCCGGGAAGGAGCAAAGCCGGGTTCGGCGCCTTTTTCTCGAGCGAGTCGAGACCCGTCAGCCTCACCTTGAGGTCACTCGGTCCCGGTTCAGTCACGCTACCGCTCGTCGAGCGGTACGAGACGCCAATCTCGCCCGTGACGAGCAACCGCGTGACTTCTCCGCCCTTGAGCAAGACGTTGACCGTCTCGACGATGCTCGCTCGCAAGCCGGGCGAGGTCTCGCCCGCGAATGGATCGGGACGGTTCGCATGCATCGTGGTGGACGCGGACGAGGACATGGCGCCGACGGACGAAGTCGCAGAGAGGATCGACATGGTCCGATTGGGCGCTGCTGCGGGACTGGGAGCGAAAGTCGAACCAGCCGGACTCGCAGGCAACGACGACGACGCTGCGACTGCACCTGCATCGCGGTGGTGGTTCAGCGACGGAGGCGGCGGCGGAGGCTCGCGCCGATGCTTTTGCTGCACGACCGTCGCGAGCGGGACATCGTCGCTGTCTTGTCGCTCGGCCATCGACGGGATCTGCGGACCTCCCGTCGCCCTCGCCGGTCCCGGTACAGGTACGGGCACGCTTGATTGCGACTGCGGTTGAGGCGAAGCCGATCCAGTTCCCCTGCGTCCTCGAGCCGTCGCGCGCCGCGCCACTCCCGCCGCGCCGACACCCGCACCACCTCCTATTCCTCCTCCCATCGTCGCGGAAGAACCAGCATTCGGCGAACCGAGCGCGTTCTTGACGTTCTCGAGGGCGGCGAGCCGCTCGGCTTCGGAGACCCGAGGCAGGATGGATGGGCCGGTCTTGGACGGCACGTCGGGGACGATCGACAACTTGGGGACTGACGATGCGCGGCTGTTGTTGTTGAGTAATGTATGCGGATTGGAACGGGGATTAGCGCCCGCCGTTCTTGAAGGACTGTCTCAGGGGGGGGGGAAGAAAAGTGCAAGAGAGCAAGAACGCACTTCTGTCCGAATTGCTCCTCATCCTCATCATCATCATCGTCAAGCAAGCTCCTCTGCCGTCCCGCGCCTCCTCGACCTGCTGCCGTCTCTTGAATCCCGCGGTCGTACCCCTGCGGCGGGACCGAGTACCCATCCGCGTCGACTTCCTGTCGTCGCTGTCCTCCCTGTGCTTGCGCAGCCGGAGTCGCACCGAACGATCCTTGTTCCTCCTCTCCCTGCTCCTCCGGTTCGGCCGTGAGGTAGTTATTCCCGGCGCCGGAGTACCCTCCCGACGCGGGTTCATAATCATTGACTTTACTCGCGCGGCGGAACAGTCCCGATCCCGGCATCAAGCTCTTGCGCTTCGACGCCGACGACGCCGCCGAGGACGACTGCTGCCGCTGAGGTTGTTCAGGCATAAGAGGTGCCTGTCCGCCGCCGCCGGGGGGCATTGCATTGCCACCGAGGAGATCGCTCGCGTCGTCGCTCGCGCGACGTTCGAACGAGGAGGAGGAGGGAGCTGCCGTCGCGCCCGCGCCAGAAGAAGGAGTGGTGACGAGTGTGGGAACAGGAGGAGGAGGCGTCGCCATCGAAGAGGACGACGAAGGGCTAAAGTCGGCGTACCTCGCCGAGTTGGGGATCGACGAAGCCCGATCGCGTGACGACTTGTTGCTCCCGCCACTTCCTCCGCCGCCAATGAGGGTCGAGAGCCGACTCCCGAGACCGCGTTTCTCTTTGGTCGAGCGAGCGTCGTCTGTGGTTGGGAGGGGGAGAGGTGCCGCGGGCGGCGGCGGGGGAGGAGCAGCCTGTCCCAGTCGGGCTGGCGCGGGAAGGTATGAGTCAACCCACCGAGCAGCGGGAAAACCGAAAGTCAAAGGGCAGGGAGGGAAAGACTCACACGAACCACCGCGCTGCCTGTCATTGGTACGGGACGTGGCCGCCGAGCGGGTACTCGCCGCGTCAGATCGGTCCGCGACGCTGTCGGACCTGACCTGCCCCGTCGACGCCACGGCAGCTGGTTCACCAAATTCGCCGATACTCGGCATCCCCGCCCCGGTCCCAGTACTTCCGAGTTTGATCGATTCGCGAAGGGCCCACTCTTCCGCCTCGACGGCTTCGTCGATCCCCAACACTTGAACGGTCAACCTCTCTCCGGCTTCCATGCGTTCGCGCCCCAAGTCGGACGTGAGCGTCCCGCATCGGACGAGGGCTTCTTTGAGGAAGGCGCCGTGCGAGAGGTCGAGTCGCTGAGATTGGTCGAGAAAGGCGGGGAGGGCGGCGGCGAGGTGGGACCCGAGCGACGAGAGTTGGGATTGCGCTTGGAGGAGTTTCGATTGGTTCGACGCTTTCGAGGATTTCGTCTGCTTTGCTTGGGCCTTTTGGACTTTTTCGACCGCCTGATGGTACTCTTTCGTCTCGCTGGCGAGTTGCGCCTCGGTGGCGTTCCAGCGGGCCCAGTCGCCCTTGGTCAGACTGTTCCGGAGCGGGTCGTGGACTTGTTTCGCGAGTTTGTCGGCCCAGAGTTGATGCGAGGTGGCCGTCTCTGCGAGTTCGTTCTCGAGCGAGATGCGCAACCCCGTCCACGCCGGCCCGAGTTGCTGATCGGCCGTCTTGCGGTCGACTTGGAGTGCCTCAAACTCTTTCGAGAGCGAGTCCTTCTGGTGGGTCGAGTGCAGTCGCTGCTGCAAGCGTTGGAGGGACTTGACGTAGGCGAGTTCGAGTTGTGCGCGTTCGGACAAGAGCTCGGCGAGGTCGGCGGTGAGGGCTCGTTCGAGCGAGAGGCGCAGCTGGACGGCGTGGAACGCGGCGGCGGGGTTGCGCGCCTGCGAAAAGGCGTCGGCGTACAGCGACATGGTGTCAAGGGTCAAACGGGGGGGGGGGGGGGGTCTTGACCCTCAGCTAGCGTCGGAGGGGGACGGGACAGCGAGAGAGAGAGGTGCTAGTTCTGCCTCGACAAGATAGTCTTGCCCTGCGTCTCCCTGCCTGTGCGCAGACCCGCTCAGAGTGCACAGCGGTCGAGCGAGAAGAACGCCAACAAGGCCGAACTCGGGCTGCGAGGGCGTCATCGCCGGGCTCTCTCTCTCCTTCCGCACTCGCATGCTCCGCATATACGGCCATACACGATACACCTCCGTGACCCTACGCCGACTAAGCTGGAGCGACCGTCAACCCTCCTCTCGCTGTTTCGCTCCCCCGCTTGCCAGCGCCTGCCTGGACACGATTCGGATGAGAGCTATTCACCCGCATTGACTGATCACACACCTCTGAGTTCAATCTCTTCCCGTCGCGCGCGCGGAGGATCGCTGTCCCGCTCTTCGGACGCAAAGACCGAACCCGCGCCAATGAGTCGAGAGGGAACTTGATTGCCGCCCCTCCTTCCTCCTCATACGACGCCCGCCTCAGCGTCCAAAGCTACTGCTACCAACTGGTCGGATCAAAATCCCCGCCCACCGAATCCGCTCTCTTTGTGCAAGACGTCTGGCAGCCAGGATTCGATCCAAGTTGTCCTGCTCGAAGCGGGTGTCGCTCCTCAGACGGACGCACAACCTCGGACTCGGAGGTTGACCGACACCGTGTGTCTGCTACTCGAGAGTACATAGAGGTCATGTACAGCGTCCGCCGGCTCAGATCCTGCAGGCCACCCCATTGTTTGCGCGCAATGCTTTCCGCACAGGGGCCGCGGATCACGGCTTGCTCCTCGCTCCAATCCTCCCCGTCAAAGACACACACACGCCTTCTGCTACTCTTCTTCCTCCTCCTCCTCCTCCTCCTCCTCCTCTGTGATCTGGCGCGTATCAGGAGGCGTCCGGGGCCTGTCTCGAGTGTGGCTGACAACCGCCGGCGCAAGTTCAGCCTCGGGAGACTTCTTTCGGAGGCTTTCCCCGAGGGCACGGCGTGTCGCGTGAGCGTGGCTGCTGAGTGGGCGTACAGGGCGACCATACAGGCCGGGATTCGCTGGTCGGAATATTGTGTAACAGCGAGTGCGGCCGCGGGTCTCATCGAAAAGAAGAATGGAATTCAAGATCTTCCCAGCGGTCGTCATGGCGCACCCTCTTTCCTTTTTTTTGTTTTTCCTCTGGCAGGCAGATTGTTCGATCTGGAAGCAATAGACAAACATCACGAACCGTACAGAATCAAGGGTGGTTGAAACCTGCAAGCCGGTCATCCATCGAAGTGACGGCTTTCGCCTTTTCGACATCGACACCTCGTTATAGCCCGAGCCCGGCAGCGATGAGCACGGCGGCGCGAGGAGGGCGGTCCTCTGGCCGAGCACCAACAGCCGGGAACGCTACACGAGGTCCCGAAGCCGCAGCCGCAGCTCCTCCTCCTCCTCCTCCTGCACCGCTCTCGTCGACGTCGCTCCCTCAACAGCTCGTCAACCTCTCGACGCTCGTACTCGTCTCGAGAGCAGCAGCAGAGACTTGCACAGGGACGACGGGCGCCGTCACCCACGCGCGGCAACAACCGCTCGACGCCCTGTCGCACCTCTTTACGTCGTACCTCTCGCTCGCAGCGACCCAAGCCACCCACGCCGCCAACCTCGCAGGGAGGAGTCGCATCGCTCCTTGGGATGTCGTCGCTGCTTTGGGTCACATTGGCTACGCGGGCAAGCGGGGGTTGGACGAGTTGACGCACGAGGCGAGCAAAGGGGACGAGGGCGTCGAACCAGAGGCGGAACAACTCAGGCAACTCGCCACCGCTCTCCAAGGTACATCGTCTCTCTTGAGCCCGTCATAGTTCCGAGAACTCACCCCGACTCCCGCCTGCAGACCGACTCGCTCCACTGCCGGTCCAACCGCCCGTCTGCCAAATGTCCTACGACCCGCTCAACCCTTCCGAGTTGGACCTCTTGACCTACTTCAACTCACTCCCCGCCGAAGGGGCATCCACCCCGGGCGACGACGGCGACGACGACGACGGTGCATCGTCATCCTCTGGCTCGGACTCGGATCGCCAACAAGCCGACGACGACGCGACCAGGACACCACCACCACAAAAGGACAAAGTCATGATGCACATCAAAGCGGAACCCAGCGAGAGTCTGGATGTTGCGGGGCTGGACAACCTCGGAGATCTCGACATGGCCAACTTGACAGGCGGGATCGAATCCGACGCCGCCTTTCTCGACTCGCTCGGACTCGGAACCTCCTCCTCCTCGGCAGCAGAACCAGCAGACAGGATCAACGCCCCAGGAGGGGGAGGGGGAATCGGAGACGTGGCGGCGTCCGTCTTTCACCCGCTCGATTTGGCCGGCCGACCCATCGCCGACTTGTCCATCCTCGGTCCCGCAAACCTCGACTCGCTCGCTTCGATACCCGGCTTTGACGGCCTCATGGGCCTCGACCTCGGTCCAGGAGGAGGAAGAGGAGCAAGACACGGCGAAGAGGAAGAAGAGGAGGAAGACGCGCGACCTTTCCCGGCATGGAACAACGAAGCCGACATCCCTGCCTACGTTCCGCCCTTCTTCCCACCTTTTCCAGGCATGGAACGCGAATCGGCCGAGGCGCTCGCTCGGCGGAGGCGTCGCGCGCGGGAACGGGAACGAGATGCGCTCGCGGCTGCGACGGCTGCCAACGAGTATCAGCAGCGGCTTTACAACAACAGCAACACCCGGCGAGGGGGAGCAGTGGGTGGAGGGGGAGGGGGAGGGGATCCGTGGGCGGAGGTGATCCCGTACTCGACGAGCAGTCTCGCGACTATGGCGGCCGAGTTTGGGCACTCGTTGCCGACCCCTTCGAGTCCCCGATCGGCCGCGACCAAGAGGTTACTCGAAGCGCAACGGGTCGCGGCGGATAAGGAGAACGGTGATGAAGGCGGCGGAGGCAAACGCACCACGAAGAGGAGAAGGCGGAGCTTGTCGCCCCCTCCGACGGCGACCACCTCGCTCGCGAGCTTTGCCAACATCCTACCCTTGATCCCGCACGAACCGACCTTCCTCCCTCCGAATCAAGAACGTCGTTCCGCCGCGGGTTACATCGCCTTCGAGTCGAGACACCCCGAATTGAACATCTCGTCCGATTCGCTGTTCGGTTCGTTGCCATACGCGGCCCCGCTCCGACAAGCGACCCTGCCCCCCGGGTTCTTGCCCGATTTCGCCCCACCCCTGATTCACCCTTTCAACACCAATTTACCCTACACGGTCTCGAACCCGGTCCCGTACCACCCCGCCGCGCCCACTTCGATCCTCCCCGCTCCGCCTCCCAATCCTCGCCTGCCGACTCCACTCTCTTCGATCGCGCGCGAACTCACGTTCCCCTTCCGGTTCGATACCCGTCCCGGCCTGCGGGACCAACTCCATCCCAACCTCGCCCTGTTTGCTCGACTACGCAGGATCGGTCCGCCCGGTCCTTTGGGTCCGAAAGGCGAAGCGCTCAATTACGAGTACATTGGCAATACGGCCTTGTTGGCGCTCTCGGCGGTCGATTGGCCCGAACGGAGACACAATGCCAAATTGCCGAGGCGGCTCGGTGACGATACGGAAGGAGGAGGTGGTGGAAGCGGTACTGGCGGCGGCGGTGGAGGAGGAGGAGCGGGAGGGGAAGGCGGCAGCGGGACGGGCATCAAACTCAAACTCGGCGGCAACAACTCGTCGTCGGCCAACATGCAAAGTCGCCAAACGCGCGAAGGCAGTCTGTTTGGCGGTCAGCAGCAGCAGATCTCGACCCCATGGAACACGTTTGGCGCCTCGCCGAGCGTCGTCTCGACCCCGTTCACTACAGCCGGTGGCGACATTGACCTCGCGGCGTTCTCGGCCTCGCTCGCTTCCGCCCCAACCACGATCGACGCGTTCGCACCCCTGAATGGGACTACAGCCGCCGTGGCGGATTCCTCCAACGCCGGTGTCGGGTCAGGGTTACCGCAAGCCGACTTTGACTATCCCGACTTCTTGCTCTCGGCGGGAGGGTTGTCTGCGACCGGCGGCGAGGCGGGTCAGCAGACTGGCGCGTTCGATTGGGCGACGGTCCCGACGTCGACGCCGACGCCGACGCCTGCGCAACCTAGCAGCGGCACGACTGCTCCAACGGATGCAGCGGCGGGGACGGCGAACGGCACGTGACCTCGGCGAAGCGCGCGATATCCTTGGAGCGTAGGACAGGTGCAACACTCTATACTCGGACTCTCCTTCTTGCCCTCCTCCAGATTGCGCTCCTGATATGACCATGTGCGGGACGAGATCTTGATACGGGTAAAAGGGCTTTTCTACATGCACAGTGAGGGGGTTGTCTATAGAGGGCGCGAGTCACGGTTTACGCCAACATGGCTTCCCTCCTTCGCGTAGGCGGAGCCTCGTTCTCCTTCGACTCGGTGCTCGACGGACGAGAGCGCGCCTTGTCAGAGACGGCGCGCGGGAGTCCGAGCCCGACCGAGACCGCCGACGATGCACTCGTCGAGCGGCGGATCGGCCGACTCGTCACAGCCGGCCGCGAGGGAGTCTCCTCGTTTCCGTCGTGCAGCGGCGGGAGCGTCAGGTCGTGCGATTCAGAGTCGTTTGCTGTCGAATTCGGCGGCGCCGCTGCCGAGTGAGGGTCCATGTTCCGGCGCGGTCGAACCTTTTCAGAAGGGAACGGGGTCGTGGCGTGTGATTTGCGTCGAGGACCGCCAGCCTTCTTCGCCGTGGTTGTCGTTGTTGTCGCCGAGGACGAAGGAACAATCGCCGCTAGCGTGTTGCGAACGACTGTAGATAGAACTGCGCCGTTCCCTTCCGCGGCTTGCCGATCCTTTTCGAGCTTGAGTTGCGACATCTGCCGCTTCCAGTGAGACGCCTCTTGCTGCTTGGCCTGGATAACGCGAAAAGGAAGCGTCAGACTCGGCGGCTCTAAGGGGTCAAGAGAGGGGAGAGGTTACGCACGTCGAGGGCGATGTTGAGGCCAAATACATCCTCCTCGAGTTCGGCGGTGCGCTTCTTGAGCTTAGCAACCTTGACTGCAGGTTTGAACGTTTCGGGTCAGTCCAAGCAAGACAAGGTGCATCCGGGGCAGCCCAAAACAGAACTCACCTTCTCGGTCCGCCGAGTCGAGGCGCAGCTTGCCGACGAGTTCGGAGAAACGCGCGTTCTCGCCGCGAGTCGCCTCGAGGTCCTTGCGCAGCCGACCTGCCTCGCGCTCGGCTTCGGCCAGGACGCGGTCGCGCTTCTCGAGTACACTGTCGCTTTCGCGCTGCTGGTTGGCGAGATCCGAGCGGACCTGCTCGAGTTCTCCCTCCTTGTTCGCGAGGTCGCGCTCGACACGAGCGACAGCCGACTCGAGCTCAGCCATCGCAGCGAGCGCCGCCCGAGTCTGTTCAGTCTGCTGCGCAAACTCCGCTTCTTTCGACGAGAGTGTTTCGGCGAGTCGATCGCGCTCGCTCTCCGCGGCGTCGAGGCGAGTAAGAGCGTCGTCCAACTCTTCTTGAGCATCCGAACGGCTCTGCGCCAGCTCGGCCAATTCGTGCTCTTTTGCAGCGAGGAGACCCTCGAGGTCAGCGCTGGCAAGCTCGGCGTGCTGTCGCTCCTCCTGCACGGAGCGCGTCAACCGCGCCGCCTCGTCTCGGCTGGCCTGCAGCTCTCGGCGGAGCTCGTCAAGGGCCGCGTCGCGCTGCATCAGCTCGTGTTGAGCGAGCTGTACCTCCCGAGTCGACGCTTGTGTAGCCAACTCGACTCGCCGTTGAACCTCGCGTTCGAGGTGTTCGTCGGTTCTTGGTGTAGGCGCAGACGATCTCAACGACGCGACCTCTTCGCGCAAGAGAGCGACCACACGATCGCGTTCGTCGGCGTCGATTCGCCACCGGGTGCGCAACTCGTCCCGCTCCCGTTCGGCCTCGCGACGACGAGCCTCCTCCTCTGCATGTGCAGCTTGCGCCGCCGCTCGATCTTCGTCGGACTGCGTGTTCGCAGCGTTGACGTGCTTGAAACGAATGGCAACCTCGCGATGTTCATTGACCGCGTGGACGAGATCGGCTCGTGTACGTTCCAGCTCCTTTTCGAGCTTGCGTCGTCGGGAACGATCCTCGCGCATGCGCGTCTCCAGCTCGTCCGCTAGCAGGCGGACTGTCTCCTCTAGAGCGGCGAGCTTCTTCGCCTCGGCTGGCGAGCGCGTCTGCGCAGAAGCTCCCGTTTGGGCACGCCGTTCCCACGCGACGGCTAGCTGTTCGATCTCGCGCGCTTCGGCACGAGCCTGCTCGACTTGCCGCTTCAGATTGGCGACGACGGCATTCTTCTGCTCGACTTCGTCTTGCAAGTTGGTGACGAGACTCGAGAGCAGGAAGCGCTGCGACGCCGAAGCTGCCAGCTGATCCTCCTGGGTCGAGAACAGGTCGTGCAGCAACGACCCTGCTTTCGAGTCGGCGGCTTGACGTGCGAGCTGCAGCAAGAAAGGGTTCTGCGAGGGCGTGATCGGGTTGCGCGGTCGAGGGATCTTGGAAGCCGATCGAGGTGTTGCAGGCGGAAGCGAGATGCCGGACCGACCGGGCGTCCCAGGCACGGACGGCAGCGTAGCTCGGCTGCTTGATGAAGCTTGCGGCTCATGCCGAGATCGCGAGGAGCGGTTGCGCTGTTCGGCGGCCTTCTCGAGCGATGTGTTGGCGTCAGATTCAGGTTCCGTCTGCGAATCTTGCCGGATTCAGTCATGTCACAGGTAAGGAGAGAATTGCGAGAGTGCACGCACCAATTCGGCAATCGGGGACAAGAAAGCCGTCCTTACTTCGTCAATCTCGACCAAAGAGCTCTCGGCCGATTCCGCATCGACGTAGACGCTCTTGCCCTCATCGTCGCCGTTGTCAAAGGTAGTCTCGGCCTTTTGTGGCAACCAGTATACGCTCTTCTCTTCTTCGCGACGGATCGAATCGTCCGCTTCGGCCAGAGCGTCGACGAAGCCGCGGTTTTCCTTCGGACTGGCCTTTTCGCCCCGCTCGAGGCGTTCCCACTCCTCCTTCGCGCTTTGCGAAAGACCCTCCCTCGCTCGAGCAGCCATGAATTGTCGATAGAACGACGACGACGAGGAGGCGGCGGAGGAGGAGGAAGGGGCAGAGGTGGAAGCGTTTGGCGGCGGATCTTGCGTGGCGTTGGATGTTGGCGCTGCCGGCGCAGCTTGGTACGCCGGCGGCGGGGACGGATCGATCGGTCGGATCTCAACCAGCGATCCTGCACTCTCGTCGAGGATCGTGTCGGCGATCGCGCTCATGGGGGAGGCAGAAGTCCTCGACAGGTCCGACTCGTGCAGCGGTGAAGTCGTCGCCGTCGTCAGCGCCGCGAGTTCAGCCGCCGATGTCGAAGTATTGGACGAAGTGAAAGAGAACTCGGCCTCTTGCGTCAGAGGGGACGGGCGTCGAGGCGTCGTGTTCGGCAGAGACCACGGACTGGGTCGAGAAGGCGTCCCGGCCGAGGTAGGCAGGCCGCTCATACGCGGAGCAGGGACCGACGCCGGCGCCGGCGCCGGCGCGAGGTCGATAGACGTTGTCGTCGGGACGGGCGAGTCTCCCTTCCCAAGAGTCTGATCATCCGAAGTCGCGCCCTGATGGTCGTCGTAGTCGGTAGGCGTCGTCTCCTCGTGCTCGACAATCTCCTCAACCGCACCCAGCTCCGTGATTTGCTGCGCCGCCCTCCCTGCTGCTGCTGCAGACCGCGAAGGTGGACCGTTGAGATGACTGACCTCGACGAACGACTGGCCTCCGAACGAAGGGCCTCCGCCACCATACAACACACTGCCTCGCATCAGCGAGGCTTGCATCAGGAGCGTGGCATCGCCGCCGCCATCTGCTGCACCGGCGGAGATCGTCGTACCCGAGATGGTCGCCGCGCTGATTTCGCTCCGTTCAGAGGTAGTGGCGGTGGCGTCGAACGGGCCAGCCGCGCGAGACTCCTCAGTACTCCCAGCGACCGAGACGTTGTCGTCGGTCGCTCCGTCGATCGTCGTCATCGTCGAAAGCTGCAAGCTCAAGAACGGGTTCGACTCGTCCAGGAGCGAGAGGCGCGCTCGCGGCCGCTTTTGCGATAGCGTCACGTACTCGATCGGCGGCACTTGCTCGGCTGCGTCGAGGGCAGCGACATTCTCACCCGCCGAGTCGTCTGCGGCAACGGCGGCGGCGATCCGAGTCTCCGGTGTCGATTCCTCCTCCTCCGAGTTGTTGTCGCAGGCTTCAGCACCGGCTGGTAGTTCGACGGGAACCGGAGGCGGAGGGGAAGTCGTTTCGAGGGAGCAATCCGGACTCGGGATCACGGCCTGCAATTTCGACAAGAACGAAGCCGAAGAAAAGTTGACGAGGGCCGAGACTTCGGCGGCGGGGGCTGATGCTGATGCTGTAACCTCCTCGCTGGGGTCGGCCAGTTGACACGGCGAGAAGTCCCGAACCGCTTCTTGCTGCGATCGGTCACGTTCACCGTCACCGTCTCCGAACGAGCCAGAAGACCCGTCGTCTTCAGGCGGAGTCATCCACCGTTCGACGGTGCGTTGAACCGTACTCGAGCTAAAGCGGACGCTCCTCCCCGTTCCCGGCGTCTTTGGGGCCTTCAAGATCCCGTTCGAACCCTTTCGGTGGAGGCTCTGCGAATGCTGCGCGACGAGTGCACCAGCACCAGCAGCAGCAGCAGCATGTTCGGAGGGAGACTCGATCGGGTAGGACGATGGCGGCGGGGTTGAGACCAGTCCCGGTACCGAGATCGGCAGCGCAGGAGGTGGCGGAGGCGGCGGCGGGAGCATGGGCGCCGTCAGGAGCGGCGAAGGACACAACCCAAGCGGTGAGAACTGGACCCGCTCGATCGGTCCTTTCGCGCTCGCAGTCGTCGAAGACCGCATCCTTGTCGACGCTGCAGTCTCTCCCGAGGCTGATCTTGTGGATGAAGACGAGGCCGAGTGGGCTGGGGGAGATGCTGCTGCCGCCGCCGCGGCCGTCTCGAGATTCGTCGAGGAACGGAGAACGACGGCGTTCGCATCGCGGCGGCGGATGGGAGTCTGAGTTCGCGAGGTTGTTGACGGTGGAGAATCGGGTACGAGTCGGATTCCGCTCGTCTGACCGGCCATGAATGAAGACGCATTGGCGTGGGCGTTGGTGCGGACGGGTGTTCCGGGCAGACTGGCCGTCGCAGTCGACCCTATCGCGCCCACCGCGGTAGTGGCCGCGGAAGGAGACGCGACAGGTGACGACCCGCGCGAGGAACTCGCGGACGACGAGTGGTCTCCAAAGTTGAGGGAGGGCAGTTCGGCCGAATCGAGGTGGAATGACGTTTCCGAGCTGCTGCTGCCGCTTCCGTTCTGCCGTATGATGCGGGTCGTCGGCGAGTCACTCGAGCGAGCGGGGCGCGGGATCGGTGAATGGTTCGGCGGCGTGAGGAGGGTCTCGACGAGGTCTCCGTCGTCGTTGCAGAGGTCGCGAACGCTGAAACTGCGCCGATGCCGCATCGAGGCCAGTCCCGAAGGAGCGGGCGATGCGTCTTCTTCGGCTCCACGAGCATCGTCGTCTTCCGCTTCCCCCTTGCGGGCGAGTTGGTCGAGGCTCTGCGAGCTGGTGCTCTTGCGAAAGACGGAGAAGCGCGGGTGCGCCGAGAGAACGGACGCCATGGTCTGATTGCCGGACTGGGACAGCGAGTTGGGCGAGTAGCGGACCGAGGGGTGCTGTTCGGGCGTGTGTGGACTGTCGTACTCGCTCTCTAGTACGGGCGAGTCTATGGGAAGGGGTCAGAGCGGGCGTCAGTCAACATGGGGCGAGGCACACGCGAGCGGGCAGGAGCAGCAGGGGGAAGAGTGCGTACGGGGGGCGATCGCCTGAGCGTTTTCTCGCTCTCCATGGCGGCTTGCCTCGTCCTCCTCTGGCGTAGAGACGGGAGGGGTCGACTTTGAAAAGTAGGTCGAGACGCTCGCCGACAGAGTCGACAGCATGGCCCAGCGCGGGTTCGAAGGAGAGCCTCGAGACCACGAGAAAGAGCTGGCGTTGTCTCTGCGACCCTCTAGAGACTCCTGGCGGTGTGCGGCGCTCTTGGTGGACGAGTGAACCTGGGCGACAACAACACGGACTCGATTCACCGCACGTGACTTTTTCGGCCACGTCAGCAGCCGCGCGTTAACGTCGATCCGATCAATTTGGATGTTTTCTCGCCGCCCGGCCGGAGTGCTTGGCGCGCCGTACGACTGTAGACAAGGCCAGCTGAGATCACAAGCTCCTCTTGCTCCTGCTCCATCCTGCTCTCCCCCCTCGCGTGCTCAGCTCAAGGATGCTCGGCTACGAGAACCGCGCTAAGGCGAGCTGCTCGGAGCCTCGGGCGCCGCGGGATCATCGGGCTCGGTGCCGTCAGCGCGCTCGCTCCCTTCTGTCCGAAAACAAGACCACCTCGCTCTCTATACAGTGTACCCCCTAACTTGCTGCTGAGGTCCTGCTTCTGCGGTTGAGCTGCTACCTACTCTCGCTATGGCGACGACAGTACCCGGCGCGCCGACCGACCTCCCTCATCATGATGCCGGAACCTCGGCATCGACGTCGACGACGAACGGGTCACTCCTCTCCCGCGTCAAGCGCAGAATATCGCTACGGAGGAGCAGCAGCAGCAACTCGAGCTCGACTTCTTCGCTGGCATCGCTCGGGCGGTCATGGTTGAAAGGAGGAGGAGGAGGAAGCGACGCACCGACAGCGACGGGAGCAGCAGCCGCCTTGTCGGACGAACCGAGACCGTACATGAACTACACCATCGCACCGCCAGAACACAGAGAAGTGAGTGTTTGAAACCTTCGTCGGTGGAAGTGTTACGCAAGCTGACCAGAACCGTCTAAACAGAACACGGCCCTGCACGCAGTGATGGACTCGCTTCCGTCGCTTTCCATCGGTTCTCTCCACGCACCGCACCTCCCTTCTTTCCCGTTCTCGTTCCGACCATTCGGGAACAACAGCAACGGTCCCGAGGTGTATGAAGATTCGGAAGAAGAAGAAGAAGACGACGACAACGACGGCAGCGGATCCACGCCGCCGCCAATGATGACGCCGCCACGGGCTCAGCAATCGAGGTCTGCCCCATCATCCCGCCGCCCTTCCGCATCAAATCCATCGCTCTCCCCTCCTCTCTCTGCCCCGCGCTTCTCTCGCCGCTCGTCCGACCCCAAAATTTCAGCCTCATCTCCCGATCCGATCGAGCGACTCTACGGCAACGTCGTCATGCTGGGGGGATACCGCGGATCCGTCCTCCGCGACGCAAAGACGCATAAACGGTTGTGGATCCCGCTCAAGGTCGGGTTTGGGCTTAGGAAGGCGGACCTCGGGTTGGGGTTGGAAGCGGAGGACGAATTGAGGAGTGCGGAAACGGTGATTGCGACGAGCATGCTCGCTCAAGTGGGAGGCTGGATCGATCTCGGCAAGAAGCTCAAGTGTGTCCGCAACCTTCTCTCTTCCGGTGTTATCGCGGAGAGGAAGAGCTCACGCTTTTTTGAACAGGGAACGATTGAAGCAAGTCTCTTCGTCACAACTGCACCCTCCTTCGCACCTCTCGTTCCCGTTCTCTTCTCCGCCACCTTCACCAACCGCCACCGACCCGTCACGACCTCCGTTGCGATTCCACTCGTGGGGTTACGACTGGCGCCGCTCGCTCGAGCTCTCCTCCGCCGAACTGGTCCAGTTCCTCGAACGACTCAAACACGAGAGTGCCGCTCGCGGCGAAGGCCCCGACGGAACCGGACTCGGCGCGACCGTCATTGCGCACTCGATGGGCGGCTTGGTCGTCCTGCACGCGTTGGCTCGTGCTGCCGACCCGACCATCATTCGCGGGATCGTATTCGCCGGCACGCCTTGGCAAGGGTGTGTCAACACGCTCGGACCGTTGAGGCTCGGAGGGGGCGTTGCGTTTAATCCCAAGGTTGGGACACCCGACATTTGCTTCTCGTGGAGGTCGGGGTTCTACTTTTTGCCGCGGCCGCCGGCCGAAGTTGCAGCCATTACGCCGCGAGCGAGCCTTGACGCGGCGGCGGTGGAACGGCGGACGGGCGACCACCACGACGACGGCGAGTCGCAGCCGAATGGTCTTGCCGTGGCAACAGACGATGGCCAAGCCGACGTCACGCTACCGCCCTCTTCGCCCACGTCGATGCCCTTGCCGTCCCTCCTGACAGGCTGCTTCGAAGATCCTTCCGGCAACCCGATTACCCTCGATTTCTTCTCCCCACAAACCTGGGCGACGCATGAACTCTCGCCCGTCCCTGCCGGGATGGACTTTTCCCACCCCTCCTCACCCGTCAAGCGCCTTCGACAGCGACGCAGCTCTGCTGAAAGCGGGAGAAACGCCTTCCCGCTCGCAGCTGGGATCGGCAACCTCGGCGAGCAAAGGAGTCCACTGGGAGATGCCGTGCAGGACGCGATGCAAGGGGCTGCCGACCGAATTCATTCGATGCGTTCTCACCATGGGGAGGAGGACGACGGATCGGAGGACGGTTCTGCTGGGTCCCAAGCTAGCGGATCACACCCGGTCCACCACGGCGGCGGCGCGGACGAACGGACGGAAGCGCAGCTCAATGCAGAGGCGGAGCGATTGGCGCAGCAGGCTCAGGAAGTCGACACCGTTTACCGATACTTGGCGGATACGCTCAGGCGCGCACGTCAGGTGAGAAGATAACGACGATCTCTCTCTTCCACACATGCAACTGACTCTGTCGATTATGCGTTGACAGTTCCAGCGAGACCTGATCGAGCTCTACGACCCGGCCAAGGCAGACCGCTATCCTCCCATGACGATCATTACCTCTCGCAAGACCCCGACGGTTCGAGGCATCCTAGTCACCTCGAAGGAAGATATCGCGCGGGAAGGCTACGAACGGCTCTTGTGGGCTGAAGGTGCGCACGATCTGGAATGTATTTTGGAAGAGCGAGCGCGAGACACTGACAGTGCGATTGCGTTCAGGCGACGGAATCGTGTTATACGAGTCGGCTTCTCGACTCCCCGGCGACCCCGAACTCGAAGGCCGCAAGCGAACCGGCGATCCCGCCAACGATCGGTGGCATGCCCATTTGCGAGGCGTGGTCGAGACCAACCACGGACATGTCGGAATGCTCGGCGACCTGGACGCAGTTCGAAAGTGCTTTGAGCTGCTCTACGGTCCTGCAGCCCCCCGGCACTAATATCATTTGTGGTTCTGCAAAGAAAGATTTTCGCAACCATTGCTACGTTGTCTCTGGCGTTTGGCC
This sequence comes from Rhodotorula sp. JG-1b, assembly GCA_001541205.1. NCBI lineage: Eukaryota > Fungi > Basidiomycota > Microbotryomycetes > Sporidiobolales > Sporidiobolaceae > Rhodotorula > Rhodotorula sp. JG-1b. The sequence continues at coordinate 134,167 of KQ954485.1, read as the reverse complement.
CGTCTCGCCTCCGCCGCCAGCGACTGAATCCGGCTGAGCGGACCAGTCCCAGCCAAACGGCGCGGCCTGGACCTGACCACCCAGTCCCATCCCGAGACCCACTCCGAGCGCGCCGCCCATCGAAGCCGCCGGCCAGCCATTCTGTCCCGCCGGGAACGGCGAAGGGGCAGCAGAACCACCGTCGTCACCGCCGCTCAGCTGCGCGTGCAGGTAGTGCTCATGAAAAATCCAGGGCGGGAGTTGATGATGCGGATGAGGAGGATAGCCACCGAGCGAGCCGGGCGCGTACATGTGCGGCATACCTCCGACGAATGCGTCGTAAGGCGGGCCGTGCCCGAACGGGTAGAAGGGAGGTTCAAGCGAGGGTGAGGCCGAGGCGGCCGGACCTGCTGGGTCGTTGTTGTTGACCAAGTCGAGCGACATCGTCGGACTGGCCAAAGGCATCGAGAAGCTGTCCGTCAGTGGCGTCTGCTCGGGCCTCGCCGCACTAGATGCTGTGGCGGTCGACTTGGTCCGGACAGCCGTCGGTTTAGTCTGTGGCGAGGCACGCATGTCAGCGAACAAACTCGTCACACCAGCTGCCGGCTGCGCTCACCTTGCGCTTGTCTTTCGGTTGCATAGCTCCACCTTCTTCTCGCATACGTTTCTCGTCGGCGAGCAGGGGAGTGACGAGCCCGAGACCACGGTCGGCGATCGCGCTCGCAGATTTAAGGCCTTCGAGCGTGGGGAGAGCCTGCTGGATCTCGTTCCGAATCGCCTCATTGTCGGGCGAAGGTCCCTTTAGTTGCTCGTACAGCTCGAGGGTCAGCGAGAACGACGCGACGCTGATGTGGTAGATGGCCGTCCAGAGGCGAATGTCTTTGGCGCGTGGAGCCTCGCGCAGGATGGCGCGTGCTGCGTCGATGACACGTTTTCGTGAGAGCGCGTAAGTCGTAGCGCGAGAGGGTCGGGCGAGAAAAGGTCGGTGAATAGAAAGGATCTTGTGCTGGAGCGAAATGAAGAATGTGGTTCGGAGCGCCTGCGGGTACGGTCTCACGACTTCAGTCACCGCGGCTCAAGTCGGCGAGTTTCAGGAGCTCTGAAGACATACCTCGACGCAAGGAGGCATGCCGTCGGTCGGCGCACCGGGCTTCAACCACGTCGGGAGACTCTTGAGCAGCGTCTCGAGTTCGCGGTCTGCCTGCAGGAAGCGCTGATACGCCTGAGCAGCGGTCGATTTGTCCGATCGACTCGACTCGAACGCGTTGGCCATACTCGCGCCGATCTCGATGTCTGCCCGTCAAGCCCTCGTCAGCATCGCCTGAGTCGCCACGGCACCAGAACCAGTCCCGACTTACATTGGAGTAGCCACGCTGCCGGCGTGTACTCGTCGCGAGGCCGATCAACGGCTTCTCCCTTCGCGAGGTCTCTATTGAACGCTACGCATTAGAACGGCGTGCACATCCTCAGGAATACGTGCCACGCACTCGTCTTTCGCGTTCAACGGAAGCGGCGTCGTGATTTGCGCCCGAGTGAGGGTCGAGTACGTCCGGTACGGGATCGCGAACCAGTCCGAGTGCGCGAGCGACCACATGACACGCTTGCGGATCTCACGATCGATGAGCGACTTGGCTCGGAGCCGCTGAGGCTTGTCCTTGAACGCTGCGGCCCACTGCTCGTCCGAGACGAGTCGGTGCAGGCCGAGGTCTTGCGCGATCGAGAGACCGGCGTGCAAGAGAGAGGCGATCAGGGTGGCGGAACCGGCATCGCGACCTGACAGGACGAGGATGGCGATAGCCTGCAAGCACGCGAGGTCGTGGTTCTGCAGAAAGTTGTGCCGGTACAGGCACGCGATCGCGCACTGGAACCTACAAGGTCGCCTCAACGTGTGAGTTCAAATGGTCTCGACAGTCGTGGCAAAAGATCGACGGCGCACCATCGATTTGCGCATGCGCTCATTTCTGCGTCGTTGAAGCCCATCTCGTCTTGCTGCTCCGGAGTGACGAGCTTTGCGGAGACGGCGAGGAGAGCAAAGTACGCGCTCAACCATGCCAGCGAGGCGAGGTCGAATTGGCCGTTGCCCAGTTCGTGAAAGGCTTCTACTTGGGCGTAAAAGTCGGGAGCGTGAATGACGGCATGCTGCGATTCGTGAAGGGGTCAGCCAGATCCGGCGCATTTTCTTCGGTACGGAGGGACAAGCGCACATGAAAGCCGTAGACGTCTAAACCTTGGTGGAAAATGATTTTTTCCTGCTCCGATGTCGGCGCAGCTCGCAGGAGAGCATCCCCGTTCGCAAAGAGCGCGACTGGTGATTCCGACTGCCCCTCCGAAGCGGGCGGCAAGATGGCGTTTCGATGAGAGGGCGATGAGGACGGGCCAGCCGTCGCAGCAGCATCCGAATCGTCGACTGCCACCGCCGAGGTGCGCATGTTGGGCTCGGCCCAGACTCGTGGCCGTCCGAGGGCGTAGAATTCGAGATTGACGCTCGCTTCGACGCCGGCTTCACCCTCGTCCGGATCTTGCTTTTGTTTCCCTTTCCCCTTCGCAGTAGCGGTACTACCGGTCTGTCCCTGACCACCAAATGAAGTCCGAGCCCGCTTCTGTAGCGGTTCGGACCCGCCTGCGCCGGCTTCCCCTGATCCAGGTCCGTCTGGATTTCCGCCGGCAATCGTCGTGACCGGATCTCCGAAAGAGCGGACGATGCGCTCAAGCTCTGCATCGTCGTCTTCCTCCTTCAGGCTCGAGTTTGCGACAAAGTATTCGAGCGCCGGCAGCCGTGCTTTGAGCGAGTCGAGAGTTGTGCGAAAGAGTCGCAGTTCGTCGAGTGCCGAGGCTTGTCGCTGGTTGAGCTCCTGCACCGCGTCGACGCTGTTTTGAGCCGGTATCGTGTCAGCGCCCTTGTGCAGGCCGAGGCTAGCTCGAGGCTAGACACGGACCTTGGCTTTTTACGCTTGGTGGGAAGCGCCGAGCAAGAAGCAGCGGCGCCTCTCTTGATACAAGCTCCGCACGGGACGAGTCCTGCAGGTCAACAGGGTCAGCTCACGGCGTTTGCGACTTGCCAGCGCGGGCTCACGGTCGCACGACGTCTTCCTGCGCGCACAGTGTTGGCCCGAGTGGGGAGGTCAGATTGGTGGTCTCGCACTCTCGAGGACGATGGGACTCGTAGGACTCATCTCGGTGCACGCTCTGCTCGTACGCTCGGGCAGCACGACCACCTCGCCGCGCTCCTCTGCCATCGCTGTGGCCAAGAGAAAGCGGCTTTTCTCAAGGGCTTGTGATAAGGCCGCAAAAGCCGCGGCCGGCCGCGGATCTTGTTGATGGCGCCGGAGCGCGAAAATAGTACTCAGAGGAGCAAGTATAGTCATGCGTAAAAATCCAGGTCTAGACCAAGAATCTCACTGTACCATAGCTCCAGATCTTGGCTCCTGTGCGGCAACTCCGGACGTGCACGAACCGCTTGAGCTTGTTCGCGTCCGCGCGGCCGTGAGGCAGCTTCGCCTCTCTCTTCCTCTCCCTTCACTTGCGCAAAGTGCCCTCCTCGCAATGGCTGACGAGACCGCCGCTTCCGAGACAAAGGCCGCGGCGCCAATTCAGATCCCTCCTGGAACAGTTAGGCTCCGTTCGTCAGACGGCCACCTCGTTCCTGTGGACCGTTTGACTCTCGCCGCGGCTTCTTCTGTCTTTCGCGACATGTTCGAGGTGGTCTTTACTGACGAAGAGGCTGCCGAGGACTGCCCTGTCGCCGAGACGCTCGAGGAACTCGAAATCTTGGTGAAGGGACTCGAAGGCAATGCGAATCGCTCGGAGGCAGACTGGCTGACGCTTTACAAATTCATGGACAAGTACGACATGGAGCCCTTGCGAATCTTATTGCGCTTGATGGCGCGGTAAGTCGAGCTGAAAGTACGGCAAAGTGCAAAGGTGGCCACTTCTTTCTGACTATCGCCCTCACAGTGATATGCTTCGAAAGGATCCGATTGCGGCCTATTGCGCCGGGGCAGTCCTCAGTGACCGCAAGATTCAGAAAACCGCGGCGCGACTAGTGATCAAGAAGCAGATCGAGCTGCAAAGACTGAGCCGCAGGAAAATCTGGAACGCCGCGCCTGAACAAGAACGTTTGCGCCTGGTGAGCCTTGTACCTGTCTATCGGAGAGGATTGGTATCTTACAGAGACTGAACTACCTGCTCAGCTTGCTTTTCAAAGGCAGTGGATCATTGTCGGGTGGCGGAAGATAAACACGGCGAAAGAAGCTTTGCCTCCGCATCAGTGCATCATGGGTCACTCAAAATGTCTAGGCTTGTTCCCCAAGATCTGGGACGAAGCAGTCTACAAGGTTGTTCCAGTCCCGGATGAATCATTGGGTTCTTCGTCGTGGTACAACTCGTCGCAGAAGTCGGCGGGCAACTCGTCGAACAGCAGCAGCTCATCGGATGACTCGTCGGACGACGAATTGGTTGCCTCAAGCAAGAGATTTGACCTTGAAAAGACGATACTGTGCACAGTCTGTCAACGGGATCTTCTATGGCGGATCTCCGACGTCCAAGCTACCTGGAAGGGGACTCAAAAAGAACTATCGCTAGTCCGTGCCCTGCGTTTACCTCCTCAGAGTCCAATCTACTGATACGGATTGCCGCCTTCAGTTCAAGGACACAGATGTCATCGATCCACCTGAAGAGTAGGCGAGACCGAAGATTTCGTTGCAGGAACTATCGGTTCCATGGGGAAGGGAAAACAATGCCTGCCGCGCACTATAAGTAGTGATCGACGCCTGTGCGAGGCGTAAACTGTGGTCTTGAATATGCTTTGGCGAAGAAGGGGATAAAGCGAAATGAGCAGCCTGTACGCAAGCTGCACCCTGTAGCTGGAGGTGACGCTGAGAGTCCCGAGATCCTTGATCAACATCGCCTATCGCTCTCGGCCAGCCTCTATGAGTCCGGCAGAAGTTCCGTGACCTAGGTCTCGTGCAACTTCGGTCTGCTCCTCACTCACGGACGCGGCTTCCTCCGGCTCTTTTGCAATTCCACCCCGTCGCGCTCTTCCGTCGAAGCGCAAATAAGCTTAAACTGTTTCAGCGAGTGTAAACATGATGTCGATTTGGTCTGTCCAGTCGGGCGAGACTTGCATTCACTGTGTCATACCTCACTGTGACATCTTGACCCCTCCTGTCCGGCACCTCTGGAACGTGAACAGTGAGCTAAGCGATCCTTGCCCAACCTGGACAAGTCTGGAGGCCGCAGACGGTCTGGCACGGTACGGCACAATTCCCTATTGCAAGATGTACTTCCCAAATATTCGCTGTGTAGAAACCTAATCATACCCCCAATCGAAGCTCATCTCGCCGAAGTGCACGTCGTGTCCGGCGAAATCGCCTACGGCCGCGCCGGTATCGCCGTTTCTGTACGAGCACGAAGATAAAAGCGGTCAGGCATCGCACGACCTGAATCAATAAAGCAGAGAAGCGAGACTCACTCGGCAAGCGCAGAACCGTCGAATAAGCCGCCGCCGCTCGAGGGCAGACCGGCCGGCATCGCTCCAGCGTGCTGTTCGGTCATGCCAGCCGGGGGCGGCAAAGGTCCCGCAAGGTCGCCAAAGAGCAAGTTTCCTCCGCCATTGACGGGCATTCCGAACGCCGCCGCAGTCGCCGCCGTAGCGGCGAGACTGAAAGGCGCAGGCGGTTCCGAAAACTGGCCGTCCGGGGTGTTCGCGCCTCGGACGTTCGATTCTTCGGCCTTGATACCGGCTTCGGGCGAGGCGGCGCAGAGAGCAGCGGCAGCGGCAGCGCCGCGCTCCGCTTCCGTCACGGCGACTGAAATCCGCTTCAAGAGGTGACCAAAGCTGCGATCGGGACGGCGTTAATACACGATCCTCTGTGGTGGTCAAAAGAGAAAAGAACTTAGCGTACGCTTCACGCTGCGTGTCGGGACGCAGGGCATGCAGCGCCTCGAACAGATACTGCAAGACGAGCAGACTCTGCCGAGCCACAGCGCGGACGCGTTCTCGAACGGAGCCCATCGCCCGATGGAAGCACACCGACACCTCGCTGATCAAGCGGTAGTCGGCGCTCTGCTTCGCGAGGTCGATCTCGCCCGGCGGATGAGCAGCCGGATCGTGTTGCTGGTAAACCTCGCAGAAGAGGACGACGATCGAGACTTGAATGTGGTTGAGTTGGTAGCTGCGCACAGAGTCGGACCAGGGCGGTTGAGTAAGCTTGCGCCACCAAAGAAGAAGTGACTGAAAGGCCGACACATACCAATCCTTGACGAGCGGCGCGTTCGTCTTGTCCAGCTCTTTCTGCGTCTCGAGGACAACCCTCGCACTCGCGAGCGCCGCATCCGTCGACGATCGGTATTTCGGATCGCGGTATCCCCGTGACGCGAAAGGGCGATGGAAGCGGATCAGGCGGATGTGAACGTTCTGCAGCGCAGCGACGCGAGCCCAGTACAGCGGGATCGTGGTATCCCCATCCGTACGTTCGAGCTCGTACTCGGCGAGCAGGTTCCTGCAGATTCGAAACAGTCAGCACCGCATCGAGTCTGGAAGGAGGATCAGAGTCGAATTACCTGATCTCGCCATCGCATTTCACCATCATGTCAAACGACGTCCCTTCCTCGCTCAAGTTCGCTTCATGCAACCGCCGCTGGATCGCGCCCACCCGGAAACGCAACGTCTCGTACTGAGCAAACGACCGCACGTGCAAGGGTGGCGGCGGAACGACGGCATCGCTGCGGAGGTCCTTGTCGTCGTAGTTTCCCGGCAACGCGCTGCAGACTGTAAGAGAGAGAAGGGCCGATACAAAGTCAGGATCTCCGGAACGGGACAGTCATATAGGGAAAAGAAGAGGCGGGATCCGAATGACAAAACTGACTGTTTTGACCCGCGAGGACGGGCCGCAGGCGAAAGATGACCTGATCGACGTGCAGTAGGGCATAAAACAACCGCAACGGGACTTCCCTCCGGAGCGAATTGATCCCGCTCGGGAGGGCCGGATCCTCGGGCGGCATCACGGACGGGTCATCCTTTCCGAGTTTGTCGAGTTTGAGCTGCTGACAGAGGCGCAACGCCCCCGCCACGTACGGGATCAAGATATCGACTCGACCCTGGTCGCCCGAATTGAGCGCCAAAGGTCCCAACATCGCGATGGCCTGAATAGTCCGGATCCGCGCCGACCCGAACGCGTCGCCGCAATCGAGTGCGGCGCGGGCCGCCTCGAAATAGTCGGGAACGTACGAGACGAGGTCGTCCCGCGTGAGGGGAGCGCCGGCGGGGATGTAATCGAGCGAGTTGGCCGACAAGGCGAGCGTCAGGAACAAGACTGCGAGCCAGAGCGGGTCGATCTCGAGTTGTCGACCTTCGGCAACGAGTTCGCAGAACGCGTCGTACTCGGCCGCCAGGGTCGGCAAGTGGTGAGCGCACCAGTACCACGAGACCGAATCGATGTAGTGGCGGATGAGCCAGTCCATCCTGTCGCGGGACGGCAAGGCTTCGTAGAGGTCGATGAGGACACCGCGGTACCGTCTCGAGATCTCGGGGACGATCAGCGATGACTTTTCGCGCGAGAAGGAAGGCACGCCGTCGCCACTGTGCGCATTCCCGTTCCCATTGCCGTTCATAGGAGCGTTGGCGCCGCTGCCGCCGCCTCCGCCGCCCAAGTTGGGCGTCCCGCCCGCAGAGGCTGTCGTCGCAGATGAAGGCAGGATCGGCGTCGAGATGGACGCCGCACGTCGTTGCATCTGCGTTCCTGCGATCCGGACATTCACAGCTGTGGGTGGCGGACGAGAATGACCGAGGCGATTCCAGAAAAAGAAGGGACTCCTGGTTAATGGTATGTGCTTTCACATTGTTTTGTGTGGGGAGGGGGGGAACTATGGATGATGTGGTGCGAGCCTACCGATATCTTCGAGAGTGAGAGCGGCATCTTCCGTCTCCGAATCGGGTCCATCCGGCCACGCCAACCCTTCCCTGATCGCTTCTCGCCTCCGCTTGCGCGAGTCGGTCGTCCGGTGGTTCGAGTTGCCGCCCGCGCCCGCGCCGTTGCTGCCGACTGGAGGACCGCTGGAGAGGCGCAAGCCGGCGCCGAGGGGCGGTGCACCAACTCCGCCGACCCCACCGCCACCACCAGCAGTAGCAGCAGGACCAGGGGAGGGTAGTCCCCGACCTTGAGCGAGGAGGGCCGACTCGAGAAAGGCAATCCTGCGTTCGAGTTCGGCGCGGTGGTCGGCGCAATTCGATTCCCTGCCAACAAACGACATCTTTCGTGAGCAACAAACTCTTGAACCGAAAGCTATAGAGAAAGTCTGGACCGCTACTACGTACGAGTCGAGACTTCCGGGGGAAGCGATGTTGATGGCGTGGTGCATGGGCGGGGGGAGGACCTGGCCGTACGCGAACGGTCCTGGACTGGCAGCGGCAGCGAGTGCAGGGGGCAGAGCCGGGAGCATGCTGCCCGGTGACGGGGCCCTCGCGGCGGCGTGATGAGGATGCCGATGATGATGATGATGATGGTGGTGGTGTTGTTGTTGTTGTTGAGGGGTCTGTTGCCCATACGATGGCGCGGCGGCGACGGCTGCTGTTGAGGGTCCAGGCGAGGGTGCGGGCGTCGTCCCTCCCGGTCCACCTCCGACGTCGCACAAAGCTGCCTCTCCTCGTTTCTCGCACGATTGACACGGTGCGCCCGGTCCATCGGTACGGGTGCAGCGGATCTTGCGAGTCGTGCAGGGTCGACAGGACAAGACTTGACGTTTGCGCGTGATCTTGCGCTTCGGCGGCTCGTTGCTCACGGGCGCGAACTGCGAAGTCGAGGTGGACGCGAACTGCTGTTGTTGCTGTACTGCGAGTTGCACTGCCGCGTCTATCTCTTCCTGGTGGGCTTGTTCGCGGACGAGAGAGTCGAACTGAGCGGTCGCGGCGGCGAGGGCTGCGGTCCTGTTGTCGACGTACGGGCGCTTGGCGGGACGCTGACCGGCATGAGTCAGGTCATACGGCGAGGCCATCCCTGGTGTGCGTGCGTGAGTGCGTGCGTACGAGGTTGTCGATCCCGTGTTCGGCGGTGGGCTGATTCCTCCCAACAGCAGTCGAGGCGCTGCTGGCTGGTCGCCGTTGAGCAGCTAGGCAGGGTCACTATGCGCCTAGGCAAAGACTCCTTCCGGCGTGTCTGCGTACTCGGCCCTGGTCGACTGGCAAGCAAGAGCTCCGGCCGCGCCTTCTCTCGGCCGGCTTGCAGCTCTCGGGCGAGCTCGCCGAACAGCTTGGCGCGTTTCTCACAGCAGATCGCCTCTTTATCATGTTAACAACAAGCGCCAAATGGACTCATTCGCTGCGTTGCTACACAGGTTGCACAGAATGCGGAAACGGCGGCCTGCCGCTGCGCTCCGACCCAGAACTTCGTGTCCGGAAAGAACATGAAGCAGATTCGTTTGGGCCCTGCGCGGGGTCCTCTCGCGTCCGGGCCGAGCTATACTCTACGCCTTGGGAGTGAGTTTGGGAATGACTGTACATCAGGGCTGTACTCGCGTGTCAACACCCTCCCCTTTCGCCCTCGAGAGGGCTTGTAAAGAGGACTCACGTTCCGGCGGAATGCACCGAGTTGACGCGCTCCCCCTTCAGACTGCCTTGCCCTCGGTGACGACTCTCTGTGCCGTTGCACCAGGCCCGCCCTCCGCAGCTTGCCTCCTCTTGTCCCTCGCGCGGTCTAGCTTGACCTGCAGTTCCGCAATATCCTTCTCGAGTTGGATCTCTTTCCGATCGAGCATCTCGAGACGTTCTTGCACGGCGGCTGACTCTCGTAGCAAGGCGAGGTGTTGTGCGGAAGTGAGCGGCGTGCGAGCTGGTGACGGTGCGGCGGAGGACGAGGACGAGTTGTTGTTGTTGACCAAGTGGGAAGCGGTTTCGATGAGCTCTTGGTCGCGCTGGACCCGGAGATAGTACCCTCCTGCGACGCAGACTTTGAGGGTACACAACGAGTATGAGTTAGCAATCGTCCTCGAGTAAACTCGACACAGTCCCGAGCGTTGGACTCACTCGGGAGGAGGAGGACGACGGCAGCGCCGAATCGACGACGAGAGCGGACAGTCTCGAGCATGACGACTCTTCCCGGTGGGGCCCTTAGGGAGGAGAGAGAGAAGGTGCTGCACTACGACTATAGAGTAAAGAGGTCGCCTGCAGCTCAGCCCCGTCTGCCTCATCTTAACTCCGCTCCGGGTCCGCGGACTTCCGAAATCGCGCTCACGTCGCGCCGCGTCGCTGTTTTCTTTCTCTGAGCTCTCGCACGACCCACGATGGCTCCTGCAGCTGAAGACCTATCGATCGAGCAACTCCAAGCCATCATCGAGCAGAAGAAGGCGCAGGAGCAGGCCGAGCAGAGGCGGCATGAGGAATACAAGAGGTCACTCGACCCGAGCAGGCAACTCGTACCCGCCAGCCCTTCTCCCAGTCAGTATAAAGCCCGGTGGTTCAACGTACAGACAATCCACACCTGCTGACCCGCGCTGTCCACGAAACAGGGAAGAAACGTCGACTCTCGCCATCGCCGAATGCTGCTCCTTCAAGACCCTCGTCGACACACCTGGCATCTAGAACAACCCGAAGCACGACAGTCTTTGACTCGTCGACATCGTCTTCGGGAAGCCGGACGTTGAACCCGTCAGACCGCGTCGAGCTGCGAAAGTCGTCCTCCTCCTCGACGGGGAGGAACGGCGCTCGACCCGACTCGGACTATGCCAGTCACATGTCGGCAGTCCGTGAGTACCCTCCCTTTTGTTGCCTGCCTCCTCTGTGATCTTGCCCAACTGACTCACACCTTCTTCGTAGCCAAGGGCGTGGCCGAACGGCTCGCCGAAGCGAAAGCGGTCCAGCGCGTCAAGGAAGAACGCAAACAGAAGCGCGCCTCCTCCTCTTCTTCCACTGCTACCGGCTCCACTGCCTCCAAGAATGGGTTCCCCTTTGCGTCGACCAGCAGCAGGGATACGACGACGACTCTCGATGCGCTTGTCAAAGGCAGGACGGGTTCAACTCGCTTGACCGAAAAAGGCAAGACCGTCCCCATCGGGTCCAAGAACCATGCGAAATCGGATCCATCAGCAAATGGCGAGAGTTTTACGTCTTCTCGCTCCAAGGAGGGGACGGAAAAGTCGAGCGGGGGTCCGGCCATGTCCCGCCCTTCCACCTCGGCATCCACCTCGAAACCGAAACCGAAACCGGACCGCGCAACCCCCAAGAAGCCCACTCGTGGAGCATCAGAGGACAACGACGACGATGACCTCGAAATCACGGGCGGACCGCAGAAACGGATCCGACACAAGGACGGGACGGTCATGGAAGAGTTGGTGTCGGGTCCGAAGGAATTCGACGTGCCGGCGGACGATCCGGACTGGAGTCGATATGAGCCTTATAGTGGGATTCATCTCAAGTGCGTCATTCACGCAATCGCGAGCACCTGCTCCGGACTCTGCAGTTCGTAGAGACAGGAGACTGATGCTGCTCGATGCACACGTCGCACAGAGAGCGCCTTTTACCTCACGACCAAGTCGACGACCTCCTCGTCGGTCGGTACCACCTCACGCCCTCCCAGATCTATTCCCTCGCGCGGATCGACTCGCGCCAGCGGATCGACCTCGACCCGGAACAGATCGACAGCGACTTTGTCGTGATCGGGGTGTTGGCGTGGAAGGACGAGATCAGGTTCATGAACTCGAATGCGCTCGGTTCGGGCTCGAAAGGATGTGGATCTCAGAAGGAGGGAGGGAAGGGGAAAGCCGCCGAGGAGGAGGAGGAGGAGGAGAGTGACGGCGACGAGGACGAAGGCGACAAGCCTCGCAAGGCAGCGGGTTCGAAGAACTCGCAGCAGAAGCAGCCGCAAGACAACCTCTTCAAGGCACCGACGCGCCGCCAACGTCGGCAGCAATACGTCCGCTTCTCGCTCGTCGACCTCAGCTCGACTTCGGCTTCGTCGAGCGCGACGGGTCAATTGTCTCTCATGCTTGTGCAAGCGGATTCAGAGGACAAGACGGTCGACGAGGACGGTCACGAAGTCAGCGTCTATAGAGGTCAGAGCGGAGGCGCGTACGAGAAATTTTGGAAGGAGAGTGCGGGTGCGGTGGTCGCGATCATCAATCCGAGTTTCCTGCCTCACCACAAGGTGCGCGTCCCTCCCTCCCGCTCTTAGCCCGCTCTTCAACCGGCTCACGTTAAACATGTTCGATACCACCGCCCACAGGATTTTTCTTACACCCTCAAGCCCACGTCAGCTTCTTCGATGGTCGTGATCGGCCGAGCAGAGAACCTGGCATTCTGCGAAGCGATCAAAGCTGACGGGAAACGATGCGGGAAATGGGTCGACGCGTGAGTGCCTCAACGGGGAGATATCTTCTTTGCGAGGAGCGCGCGGCTGCTTCTGTCGACGCTGACACGACTTTGAATCGCCGGACGGGTAGGAGAACTGGTCGAACGTGCCAGTTCCACGTCGAGTTGGCGATCAAGCGGACTGGTGTTCGACGAGCCGAGACGAGTTCCAAGTGAGTTGCGCATCGCTCTCACGCTTGTGCCGTGTCGGACCGACGCTGACTGCCCGAAATGCCGCTGCAGCACGGCGTCGATGTCGCAAAAAGGCGTTTTTAACCCTTCGACGTTCAGAAAGTCGTTCGGATCCAACTCGTTTCGCTCGTCGACAGGCAACGGCAAACATATGACTCCGCCGCCAGGGATGCCGCCCATGGCGCAGGTCATCATGGGAACGACCACCTACATCGCCGGCGGTACGCGGTCAACGACTGGTCGCGGCGGGTCAGCGAACCGAGGTCCGACCACCACGATGACGCTGCCGACCTCTCGTGCCGGAGCCGGGTTCGTCGCCGGAGTGAGGGAAGGCGCCTCCGTCAGCGAGGAGAAGAAGCGGATGAAGCGCCAAGCGGAAGATGATAAACGCGCGCGACTCGAGTTGCGCGACCTCGTCGGACGAGACCGCGGCAAGACTCCTGGGGGAGAGTACCTCGAGCGGGCTCGGCTAGAGAGGGAGAAACGGGATCCGGGGTCGTCCAAGAAGAGCCGCAAGAATGCCGAGGACGGGAGCAGCGATGGCGATACCGGCGGCTCGTCATCCGGCGATACGGGCGAAGCTGGCAGCAAGGACAAGAAGGACGGGAAGGAGCACAAACCGGCGATCCAGTCCGTCTTCAAGGCGGAAGCGCTCCGCCGGATCGGGTTCAACCCGACTGCAAAGCCGGGCGAATTGGCTCGGGACGAATCCGCCGAAGCGAAAGCGTATCGGGTGAGTAGCCCCCCCCTTTAGCTCTTTGTGGCGAGATCATTTACTGACTCGGTTTTTGATCTGGATTAGCTCGCTCTCGAAGATGGCATGGCGAACCGCCCGATGGACTTGTCCGCTCCGCCGGGACCGAAAGTCCGTTCCGGCGTCAAGGCGCCAGTCTCGGCACCCGCCTCATCGTCGGAGCACCGCAAACCACGTCGACGCAAAGACGACGACGTGGACGATGACGACGACGACGATCTTGTCGTCGAAGGCGCACCGGTAGAAGGTGTCAAGGTGTGTCGCGATCTCGCGTCTCCTCTCCTTAGTTCGTTCCCGGCTCACGATTTCTTCTCGCGTCCAGATCCCGCTGCCGCGCTTGGCTAAGCCCGCGTGACTTGGTCTGCGTCGACAAGCTGTAGCAGTGTCTCGATGCCATACGCTGCGAGCAGTTGAGACGCCCAGTCTTTTGTCACTGATAAGGCGCGCGCGAGAGAGAGGGAGGAAGCGGCTCGTCACGACGGTACGAAAGAGTATCAATGTCCACATCTGCTGTACAAATCTAGACACGCATCATCGCCTCGGAGCGCCCACATGATTCGGTCCAGCTCCGAGCTTGAGCAGCACGCCCGTCACGTCCACGTCCGCATAGAGTCGCATGACCTCTTCGTTCGTCTGCTCGTTCGCGCCGTCTTTCCGTCCATCGATGTACCGGAGCGTGTTCTTGAAGTGGCGGATGACCGCTTCGGGGGTATTGACGCCCTCGATGAGTCCGGAAGTGGCGCCACCGAGAGTCGAAGGGGCGTAAGCGGTATGAGGAGCCATGAAGTGCGGATGAGACGGGTTCGGAGACGGTGCGGGAGGGGGAGGAGGCAGCGAGTCGAGGTTGGACGAGATGAGCTCGACGAGAGAGTTGATGTGCTTGGCCGAGATCTGCGTTCGGGAGCGAGTTGTGTCAGCATTCGACGATCTAGCTGACGTTGTCGGCGCTTGGGCGCGTGTAGCAGCATTGTCACCGCGCCCAGCGAGCGGGTGAGCGACAGAGGGTAGAGACCGAACGAGGCTGACTCACCGCATCGACGCCGCGCTCAAAGTAGTAGAGGTACTGGTCGAGCGCATCGCAGTACAGCTGCACGCTCGTCAACTCGTCGATTGAAGACGTCGCGATCCGGAGCGCCTTTTGCAAGCACTCGAGGACGCGCTTGCCGTCCCGGAACGGTGGCTGTGGGCGAGCGCCAAATGTCTCATCAGCAATCCTTGCCTTGCCACGCAAGTCGATAGCCTTTCGAAGAGACGCACCTTGTCGCTGTCGCTCGCGTCCCGACCTGGCAGCTCCATCTGCCACCACAAGTGACTCGCGAGCGCGACGGCCGTCGCCTGCTGGCCCTTCTTGAGCAGTTTCGCACCGTGCAACGCCGCCTTCGTGATCAGGGTATCATAGTTGTCCTCGCCAAACACCCTCGTGACTTGGAGCGCGCCAATGATGGCCGTGATGGCCTGCAACTGGGCCTTGGATTCCGAGATCGATTCCTCGTAGATCGTGAACGCCTGCACGGCAAACTCGTACGCGAGCTCTTCTTGACCGGTCTCGTCCGCAGCGGCAAGCGCGAGGAGGTACAGGCGGAGGCAGATGTCGGACGCCGAATCGACCTTGTTGTAGAGGATCGAAGTGCACTGATGAATGAACTTGAACACGGCAGAGAGACGCACGTCCCACTCGTCGGGAGGGAGCGAGTTGCGCGTCGACTGCAGCTGCTTGTACCGCCGAGAGAGCTTGATCGCAGCGACGATGAGGGGAGGGAAAGTCCATCGGATGCGGTCGCCGCCTTCGGTGAATTCTCGCCGGGCGGCTTGAAGAAGCTGTGTGTACAAGGCACGGCAAGTATCAGCAAACTGACAACTCGAGCGTCCATCACTTGCCGAAGTGCAGAGACGAGGCCTCTGGGCACGCACCGAAAACTGGACACCAAGGTCTTCAGCCCTAAACAGGTGCACGATCCTCGCGATCCACCCTTGCTCTTCCGCCATCTCCTCCCGATCATACGCCATCGCCGCATTCGTTCCATTCCTGCCCATCTGGGGGGACGCAACGGCCGCCGCCCCTCGTCCAGGACCGGCCGGTCGGTCCTTCTGATCCCGGACGAGGACGTGACACAGTTCGAGGACGCCCTTGACGTCTTCAGGCGAATCGATCACGGTCTCGTTCTTGAGCACGCTCGCGACAACGGCGTGCGCCACACTTCGTCGAGAAGCGTACGGCTGGTCGTACAACAACTTTTCGTAACTCGGCAGGGCGAGCAAGGTCAGCACGTTGATGTAGTTCTGGATCGGCGCGAGCAAGAGCGCGAGCAGGTTCGCGGTTGTGGTCGGGTGGTGAACGTCGGCGGAGGAGGCGTGCGAGGCGCATTCGTACAGAGCGAAGGAGAGGACTTGGTCGATGTAGGTGAGTTGGGCAGGGTAGCACGATAGTGAGAGGTTCGCGAGCGAGACGAGGAGGGCCGTGATGTCCTGAATCGACAAGTCGGGTCGGGCCTACGAGCGTTTTTCACGGGTCAGCAAGAACCTCACAAGGAGGAGGGCACGGAAGACCGATCCCGACCTTGATGAGGTTGACGACCTGTTGCCAAAACACCTCGAACAGCTTGACGTCCTCGGGGATCCCCCTAAACTTTCGGACTTTGCCATCCGCGCCGACCGGTTTCACCTCTTGCCCATCGATCAAGTTCCCGCCGGGGACGTCGAGGTCTCGCGAGGCGTCCGCGTCCGGGTGACCGGGAGGCAAGACGTTGACCGCCGCGCCCCAGCCTTCGGTCTCTTCTCCCTTCTGAACTGCAGCCGACATGGCCGGAGGCGGCAACCCATCATCGAGGTCCCGTTGCCGCTGCTCCTGCTCCATCAATTTCCTCCTCCGATCACGCTGCCGCTGCACTTCACGCTCCAATTTGCGCTTCGCTTCGTCTTCGCCGCGCCGGCGTTCTTCGGGCGGTTCGTTCTCGGCTTCTTTGGCCGCGTACGAGGCGAGGCGGTCAATCATGGCGATCACGATCGACTTGATGGCGACTTTCGGGTGCAGTTGGGCCGTTGCGGATAGGAACGGAGTCAAGGTGACGAGGTGGAAATCGGGAGTGAACACCTGAGGTCCGGAGGGTTCGCCGTGACGACCATCGAGTGCGGGCGAGAAGGGAGTAGATACGAGGAAACAAAGTCAGCTCGCGGGCATGCCAAAAGAGGGAGGGAGGGAGGTGGGACGCGCACCTGGATGACGACCTCCATGAGGTATTCCTGCGCGATGACGTCTTTGCAGTTGACGACCTGTTCGAGCACACTCGGGAGGATGATGCGCCTGTACATTTCCAAGTCGACGCCGTCGAGTTGACTGAGCCGGACCAAGTTGGTCCCGACGAGGATGCGCAACTCGCGCCTTTCGAGTTCCCTCCGGTCGCGGTCGCGCGAGAGGCCACTGTGCTGCAACCGGACCCAGAGTTTGTTCATCTCGATAAAGTTGGTCAAGACGAACCCGATCGAGTCGTGCAAGTTGCCGCCCGGACCGGGATCGTCGCCGACGGGGAGGTGATCTCGCGTCATGCCGCTGAGGTAGTGCCGCAGGAAGAGGCCGCGAGTCGGGTGTTGGACTCCGCGCGCCATCTCCATCATGTCCTTCATGACTTCTTTGACGGGTGCGCCCGGGATCGACATGTAGACGGCGCCGACGGTGATCATGAGGTACAGACGTGGGACAATGTTGCCGGCGTACTGGACCAACTCGTACAAGTCGGCGAGGTGGTGTTTCCCGGTCGTGTGGGCATCATAGAGGTACGAAGAGAGGTACCGCAACGCGTCAAACACGGCCATGTCTGTGTGGAGCGGGAGGGGTCAGTCCAAAAGTCACACCCGGAGCAAAGAGGGGTGCGGACGGACAGAGTTCGTAGTACTGCTTCGGCGAGAGGGACGAGGTGCGCAACTCTGCGAGCATCGTCGACGCTGCCTTGAGGGCGTTCATAATCTCGTCCGCGTCCTGTAAAACGATGGGCAAGTCAGCGTGGCCCCACTTTGGATGACTGCGACGATGAGGAGGGAACTGACGAGGCATCGCCGGAGTTGGGCGGTCTGAACAGAGACATTCCCGAGCGCTTCTTGCAAGTGCCGGTCCTCGGACCCGATCGAGTGAATCGAAGCGGGCGCCATCCTCTTCTCACGGCGTCACCTCGCCGAGGCCAAGTCGAGTCGGTTCGATGGGCGGCAGCGAGGGGTGAGCTGGCTCAGTTGCCCGGTCGTCTGGCGGGAGCGGGCTTCAAGCGAGTATCAAGATTGTAGTTCGGTACGAGCGCTATGCAGGCGAGGGAGCGAGAGAGTCGGCTGCGGGGGGTTTCACGTTTCACGTTGTATTCGTCATTACTAATTTGCACTATTCAATCTGTTATCTCGGCTCCCCATCTTGCCTCTCGCAGTGACCCGCTACAGTACAGCCTTCCTGGCCAAGTTCAACCGCGACACTTGCGAGCAAGAACCCCTTTCCCAGAAAGGCCGTCTCTGTCCTAGCGATAGATGTCGCGGGCTTGCGCCGCGCCCCAATTGCTTTTTCGCCGCGCGAGAGTCAACCGAGTCCCCGCCTCTACCCGCTGCAGCACTCCTTCAAACCAAGGCGCCCTGCGCTCTCATCGGTCGGCGAAGTGAGGCGGCTTGTAATGCCCGAATCGTCAGCAGTGCCAGGCACCGTGGACCAGCCTCGTGTCGCTGGAGCGATGAAAATCGCCGCGACAGAGAAGAGTCACGAGCGTGTGGACAAGGTCGCGGACCTGCCACGCTCACGGGACAGCCAGAAAAAGTAGCACGAGTTGTCTGCACTGGCTGACTCCGGGGCGCCGTGTATATTAAAGCTTGAGACTGGGCCAGCTTGCTGCCTTTTCGGAACTCGTTCGCCGCTGGCCTCGACCTTTGGCGCATTCCGACTCTGGACGTGCTGTAGCTCGTCTGTTGATCGATAGCGGACAAGGAGTCGAGTGCGGAGTCAACGCGATATACCGCCGAGCGAGACGAGCTGCAATCCGCCACTCTTCAGACCATTGCAGCATGGACGAGGAGGTGGAGCTTCTCCCCCGGCGTCAGGATGTGTTGCGCAATAGGCTGAAACGGCATTGCGGAAGTCGATGTATATAGCAAAGCAGTTGCCGGACTCGGCAGACACTCGCCAACCGACCAGACACCGATTGATCGGGATCGAGGTCAACCCATCGTAGTGTGGAGCGGAGCGGCAGACAGCGGGTCGGGTCCTCGTGCTCTGTACGTTCTCACACGCCATGGCTCGTCCTGGGGCCTCGTTCGATCCTGTCTAGCGGGAAGAGCTGTCGGCAGAGCGGCGGGGCCGGGATCCATCGCCATAGCTGGTACAGTAGTCGAGTCTATGATGTGCGAGGAAGCCATTCGAGCTGCTTCCGCGTGAGATTTCATCATCGCGAAAAACAGACGCAACTCTATGTCTCTAGTCCTCCTCCACAAGCTAGAGTAACGCTGCTTGAACGCTGTCCGGATGGCCTTCAAGCGACCATTCCACGCCCAGTCGCGCACTCCAGTCCGCTCGAGCGACTTGAGGCGACTCCGCGAGGCTCTCGCGTCGCAATTCACCGCGTTGGCGACCCAGCCCGACGCCTTGAAGCGGCTGACGGCCGACCTGCAAGTGTGCAAAGCGACGACGCATCTCGATGAACCCTGCACGCTCTACACCGCACCGAACGGAGACCCGCGCTTCTTCAAACTCGACCCCCATGGCGGAGGAGAGGCCCCTCCTCTCCTCGTTCCAACCTGTTATGCCACAGACCTCGTCCCCGCCGGAACTCTGCTCCCCGTCCTCGGAACCGCAGAACCAGTCGTACAGAACCTCGTATCCGGTTCCGCCCTCTTTGCCGCCGGCGTCTCGCCAACTCACCTCGCTCACCTCGCCGCCCAAACTTCACCCTCGGTCAGAGCAGGCGACCTCGTCGGAATCACGGTCGCTTCGGATCCGACGCAGCGGATCGTCGCGGTCGGTTACCTCGCCGCCGACCCGAAAGAGATCCAAAAGCTGCAGGAACAAGACCAGGGAGGCAAAGCCGTCCTCACCTTGCACGCTCGCGGCGACTTTCTCTGGCAATCCGGATCCAAGATTGATGAGCCCCTGCCCCAATCTCAAGTCCGAAAGGCCGATAAAGGAGGAGACGACGACGTGTTGACGGAGCAACTGGCAGCGACTTCGCTCAGCAGGTCGCCGTCGTCTGCATCCTCGTCCGCCGCGTCCACTTCCGCACCCGCCGAACCGTCTCGCAAGCAAAAGAAGGGCAAGGAGAAAAAGGAACGTCACGGCGGGAAGAACGGTCACGTTCCGGTCGACGCGGAGGAGCAGCGTGCAGAGGAGGCCGTCACCGCCGCCGAGTTGACTCCCGCCGAGATCGACACGATCCTAATCAACGCCCTCCTCCTCGCCATCTCGACCTCCCCCGCGCTCCAAAAACCCGCCACCTTCCCCCTCTCCGCCTCGTCCCTTTACTCATCCTACATCCTCCCTTCCCGTCCCGCCTCTCCACCCTCTCACGCCTCGGTCGAGATCAAGAAATCGAGCTTCAAGAAACTGGACCGGTTTGTCAAACAGGCGGTCAAGAAGGGTTATTTGGCGGCCAAGGAACTGAAAAAGGGAACGGGCGAATGGATCGTCACGAGCGTCGAGGGTCGACATCCCGATGCGGAAAAAGTACCGAGGTACAAGACGGTCGCGGAGGCTACTGCTGCTGCTGCTGGCGGGAATGACTCGTCGCTGGCATCAGCCTCCGCGACGACGGCAGCGGGCGAAGCGTCGACTTCATCTGCGGCGGCGGCGACAGCGGGAGGAGCGGGAGCAGGCGGCGTGCAAGTTCGCGAACTGTGGAAGTTGAGCGGAGATGGTGTCAAGGAGCTGTTCCGGAGCGTGCCGCACGAACGGTGCGTCCATCGAGTCGTCTGTTGACCTTGCGCCGTGATACCCTCGTCGTCGTCGGACAGTTTATCTGTCCTCGAGTCGTATATACTTGTCGTAGTTACCGACGATCAAAACGCTGACACTCAAAAAACGCATCCATCAGCCCGCCTCACGACCTCTACACGACTTCGGACCTCTCTTCCCTCCTCCGGAAATACACCGACTCGCACGCCCTGTCCCACCCTTCCCACCGCTCTCTCCTCCTCATTCACCCTTCTGCGTCCCCCACCCCGGACAAACTCTCCCCTTCGCAAGAAACAGGGATCGCATTACTGGCGCGGTGCGTGTGCAAGAAGGCGGAAGATCCGCGAGAAGTTGGGAGGGAGAAGGGCTCGCCGGGGTGTGTGAGTCGGGAGGAGGCGCTGAAACGGATGAGGAGGGAAGGGTGTACGGGGTATTGGGGGATGATGAAGCCCGGGCAGGCGGACGAGGTTGTCAAGTACGTCAGGAGGAGACGGGCCCTCTTATTCAAGCGGGCGGGGCGGGCGAGAACGGACACCTTGCCTTGCCGCCTGATGAGAATAGGGGACCGTGTGCTGACGCCAATTTTTCCACCTCTAACAGGAAAGGAAGTCCGCCGACGATCAAGGTCGCGATCAAGAAAGTCGGGAAACGCCAAGTCACCCTCATCTCCGGTACGTCATGGCCCGCCTCCGTCGCCCTTTCAGAGTCCGCCGCAGAGACCCTGGGTTTTTTACCGAGAGTTCCTCGGCTTTATAAGAGGCTCTGCAGACGGCGTAGTATTGAAGCTGACCACGATATTTCGTGTTCTTGCTTGATGATCCGGCTCGAATCGACACAGGTCACGAACCGTGGGACCTGTTCACTTCGGAAGAACTCGCCGAGAAGCTCAAACACGCCAGTGCCAGTTCCACCTCGAGTCAGTCTCTCTCTCTCTTCCGCCCTATTTGCAACGTGCTCTCGGGAAGGTCCGCGAGACTGACGCTTCTCTCGCCATGTTTCACGAAACGCAGTTCAACCGCTCGCCGGATCGGCCAAGAAGGGACAGACCCCCAAAGTCGAGATTATGTGCCAAGGTGAGTGTCCTAACGACAAGAACCGTGTCTGCAGCGCACATGCGCTGGCTCTCGCACCCGCTCAGACTTTGTGATTCTTCCACTGGACACAGGGACGCACGACGCGCTCGTCACAAAGGTGCTCACGGCGTACGGCGTGCCGAAGTCGTACATCGAAGTGGATCTGAGCAAGAGCAAGAAGTAGTGCTGGCGCTCTCGTCGCTGTTCGCAAACATAACCTTGCAACTATTTTGAGCAAAATCGTTCTCCTCTCTAATCCGGATTGCTTCGGCTCTCTTAGTGTGCGGAGCGAGTGAGAAAGCACAAGAACGTAACTGAGTATAAACAGTTTGCATTGTTTGTGCGAGAGGGCAACGCGCGCTCATTCACCCTAGTTCGGCACGTCCTCCAGCACTACACCGAGGGTCACTCCGTTCCATTTCCCAGTGTCCGCCTCTCCTCGCTCGTCCGTCGGAGACCAAACTTCACCCGCGAGACAGTGTGGTTTTACTCGTTCTTCTTTTCGACCGCCGGCTTGACCTTTGCCCTCTCGATGTTTTGCGCGCTCTCCTTCTCCGTCGCCGGGACGGCCTTGGCGTGCTCGGCGCTGCCGGCTTGGGCCTTGATGATGGCGAGCTCTTCCTGCGCCTTGATCAGGTCGAGGACGAGCGAGTAGGTGCGCGAGAGGATCAGGGAGAGGACGAGGCACGAGCCGTGCAGGTAAAAGTTGCGCTCTGTGCGCGCGACGGTGACAAGGACAGGCAGAGTTAGGGGATGTTCTCCATCTCGCTTATGTTACCTTGGCCGAAAGGTCGTCGAACGCACCAGAGAGGAACTTGCGGCTGCGGAAGTCGGACTGGGTTCGCATGTCCGGAACAGCGCCCGGTCCACCGGCCGTTGCCGTGCTGCGTACAAGGCGTGAGAGTCAGTCAGCGCACGCCGCAGCTACATAGACTTTGCTGGACACCATAGAGGTGCCCATGCCATGGTCAAAAGCGCTCAAGAGTCGCGTTGACCGACTCACAATTCCTTCTCGCGGTGGATTTTGAGCATTTGGTTCACGGCGTCGACAAACATCAGAGCGATGAAGATGAAGGTGATCTTGAGACCATATTGGATCTGTCACGGGTAGATCACTTGAAATCAGTCTTTGCCTGCGAAGCGAGCCGAAAGAGCTGCCGTTTCAGCTGCAGCTGGACGAGGAGGGAAACGTGGCGGACCTGGGCAATGATTTCTGCGCATGTCAAGTGGTCAGTTCAGGCTCACGACATCTCGACAAGAATGGCCAGACTCACGGCTCTCGGCAATCGCCTTGAAGAGGGCGCGGCGCCAGGTGAACGGCAGGGGGACCTGTTCACGTCACGAATGCGTCAGTCGTGCCCCCCGAGTTTCGCCGACGTACATCCGGGCAAGAGCCACTGTGGACCACGTCACCGTGTCTCTAAAGCCCGGAAGCGCAGTGGAAGGCGAGGCACGCACGATGAGGATGCCGAACGTGATAAGTTCGAGGACGAGAATGCCAAAGGCGATGAGGTTCTGGATCTAAAGAGGGCGGCAGGAGACATCAGCTTGATGTACGTATGAAGCTGAATGTATGGTCCACTCACTGCCATTGTGAGTAGTCGGGTGTCTGAAAGTGAGCTGAAGAGGTGAGTCGAGGTGGGGAGTTGTCGTGTCGAGCTGCGGACGGGAGAGAGGAACAGGTCAGCGCACGGAACTCCGGATCGATCCAGTCGCTATCTCTCAGCTATTTACAGTTCCAAGTGCGCTCGAAAGTGGCGTTGGAAGAGAGAAAGAGGTGCAAAGGCCGCGTTCTGCGGTCGATGACGACGGCGCTTTCGCGCTCCAAGGTTCGAAACGGGCGACGTAAAGCTCCAATCTCGAGGCACTGGCCCATCATGGCTAGGGATTGCTTAGCCAAAGTATGCCCCCTAAGCATGCACCAGCGCGTGTCCCCTCCGCTGTATGCAGCTTTAGCTTCTTTCGCGAGCATGTTTCCCCCTGGCCGATCCGCAGCCATTCTCTCTCGAGTCTCGCCGCGCCTTGGACTGCAGAAGATTGATGCAGGACATGCAGAAGGGAAGGTTATGCGAACCAGGCGAAGCTACGCGGTGGCGGCGCGGAGAGTCCGCATGTCCGGCAAGCTGATCTCGTCGAAAGGGCCTCGCTTCCCGGGCTGTCCAGCAGGCCCAGGAGGCGTGCTGCCCGCCGCAGCAAGCGCAGCGAGTACACTCCGGACGAAGGCAGCATAAGCGCGCCGGTTGGTCTCGTCTTGTATGGCCTGTGGATCGCGTGGTCAATCGTCTGCAAGCGGGAGTAGCCGAGCGAAAGGAAATCACAAGAAACTCACCCCGAGGTTGTCGCGCATCGAGGCCAGCATCCCACGCAAGAGGTTCATGACCTGCATACGAGTGACGCTCGGCCGGATCGGCGCCGCTCCAGGACGATGCAGGAGCTGAGCTGTGGAAGGCGGCTGTTGCAGAGTGGCGCTATTGGCCGCGAATCGGGCTCCGTTGGCAAAGACGACTGTTTTGTTTGATGCCTCCGGAGTCAGCAAACCACGCAGCCACGCAGCCACGCAGCCACGCTCGCGACAAAGTATTGACGTACCTTTCAAGACATCGAGGCGCTTGTCGAGAAGATCCAGCTGCTCGACCTCGTACTTCCCAGTCTCGGTCTCGCGGCTGAACGGCAGACCGGCGAGCAAAGGCGATGGCGACTCGGCATTCAACATGGCCGTCGTGAGCGTGTGCTGAGCAGAGAGTCGACGCGCGACAATCGAATCGAACCAGATCTCGAGAATATCACCGGAGAAGACCTGTGTCGGCGCGCGCCAAGATTGGTCAGCAGAGCGAGCGGCAGGGTTCTCCAAGCAGGCAAACGTGGTGGCACGCACGGTCTGAGTCGCCGGATCGTGCTTGATCATCTCGGTGACGAGGAAGAGGCCGATATCGCGTCTCCTGACGGGGTCACTCAGCCGCTTCCATGACTGATCCCCGTACTGCAGGTAGGGCTTCCAGTCCTGCGTTGAAGTCGAGATCAGCGTAGGTGCCAAGTCTAAGTCTCTGGGGATGAGCATACCGTCACTCCGTTATCGACAGCCACGGCGAGGCAGCGTGCCCATGCCGACACCGCGTATTGTGCATAACTCGTCCGGTCGCTGATGGTCGGTCCGCTCGTCGATGTATCAGCCAGGATGTTAGACACGAGCCGGAAGAACGCCGGGATGATCGTCGACTTGAGGAGCTGCGTAGACGGTGAAACCGCGTCAGTCAACCCCGTCGCGAGATCTCAGGTCCCGAAGACGGCAGCGCGCGCACCTCCGCAGTAGCCTTGTCCTTGGTTTTCAGTTCCGCTCGAGGGTCGCCCGGAGTCTCCACCACACCAAGCAGTGCATTCAGCGCCGGATCGTCAAAGTCAAAATCGAGTCCGCCATAATCGTCCTGAGATTCTCCGTTCCCGTTGCCAACATCGGCGGCAGCAGGCGCCGCGGACGTCGGAGTAGCCATCGCAGTATGGCGCACGTCCAGGAAGCACTCGATCGTCTTGATGGTTTCGCGTCCGATCATCGGGTCCAGCGCGAGCGGGCTGTCGAGGAGATGGGAGGCCCAAGCTGCACACGAAGGTACGGTCAATCGCTGGCGAGTCTTTGAAAGGGATAAGAGTAGCGGGGAACGGACCTGGATCCAGCAGCGCAAGGTCCGGAAAGTCAGGGCTGATTGCGCCTGCTCTCTTCCAGCGCATGATGAGCTGAATTGACCGAAGCGCCATCGTGAGGAGGACAGCACGCTGCCAGAGCGGGTCGCCCTGTCCAGTCGGGCGCGCATCCTCCTTGCGCAAAGCTTTGCGGCGCGCTCGCTCGACATCGACGTACTCGGACTTGAGCACGGCGACCATGTCTGCGAGCCATGCGACGACTGGCGTGACGGCCAGATCGCAGTGGCGGAACGCGAGACCAAAGTACAGCGCGGCGCGGATGCAGGTTCGACGCGCTTCCTCGTCCGTGTCGGCAAAGACGACTAGTCGGCGCGCATGATCGAGCCGTTGCGCCGCGGCCGGTGGATGGATGACGGCGAACGCGAGGTGGAGCGAGAGATGATTTGTGAGGACAGATGAACCCCGTGCGAGCTCGGTCGAGTGCCGGTTCCACGAGGAAGAGACCATCGGGGTCAGGCGCAGGAAGAGCCTGGTGAGTTGCGCCCCTCGCTTGCGCCGCTCTGCGTCCGTAGTCGCGGGCAACTTGTCGCACGCCGCGATCACAATCTTGAGAAAGATTGCGAAAGCCGTGTCCTGCTTCGGATCCAGAGGCGCGTGGCCGAACTCGACGATGTCCTGCAGAAAGGCCGGAAAGTCGCCTGTTGTCTCGGTGCTCAGGTCCGAGAGTCGTCGCGCGTTCAGGAGTTCGAACAAGCGATTTAGGAGATCGTCTCGGATGTCGATGTTCCAGTTCCACCGCTCGATAAAGTTCAGGCACCGGGCAAAGAGCGTCCAGAGGTATCGATCGCGGCGAGAGATGGCGGTACTGGACAGGCTGCTGTCGGATTTGGCCAGCGCACTCGCCGATATGCCGTCGAGCGTCTTGAGCACGACTGGCCAGTGGGCAGGCAGCCGTGGAACCGAGACCGACATGCCGGCCGGTGTGAATTGCGACACGGCCGAGAGGAGGACGGCAGTATAGCTCAAGACTTCGCCTCGAACGGGTCCTTTACGCGCCTGCTCGGAAAGAGACGCCTCCGTTTCCTCGAGAACGGCTCGCCAGAGTCCATCCGGGCTAAGACCTGCGTCGGCCCACGGACCAACGTTCGTAGCCAAAGAGATGAGGCCGAGCCAAATTTCGACGCTGGTGTCGGTGATGGTCGTCTGGGCAAGGGAAGCCGCTTTGAGCGACTTGACGGTGCGCTCGAGCCCGTATCGGATCAACAGGCGGATGAGGTGCGTGACCTGAGCGCGCAGTCGGTCGAGTACGGAACCCATCTCCTGGCGATGACAGCGGATCGTTAGATCGAGTCGGTACCAAGCGAGTTCGAGGCAAGCCAGGCGGTAACGCTTCGTGGTTGCCGGCGAGTCGTGCACGTCCTGCAGGCGCGTGTCGAGGCGGTCGAGGTGGAACGAAAGCGCCTTGGCGACGCGGGCAACGTCGACCGTAGACTGGCACGAGTCCAACCAGCGACCGACGAACTGCAAAGCCCGTTGCGGACCGGTTTCGCTGTCGACTTCGGCCTCGTCGTAAGCGACTGCCCGCAGGACGGCATAGACGCCATCGACGACGGTCGGCAGCATCGCCACGAGGGTTTCGGCGTCGTCCTCTGCAGCCAGGGTGATTCCGAAAACATCGCAGGAGCCGCTGCTTGAGGCGGATTCGTCCTTGCGGACGAGGGACAAGAGATGGCCGTTGCTGACGAAGGAGCCGGACCGCTCGATCCGCAGTCCAGACGGCAGCCGCCTGAAGTCAAAGTCGTACGAGAACTTGCCGAAGGATGCCCACACCTCTCCGGCAGCGACAACGTTCTCTGCCTGCACGGGCGGGATGTCGACCAAACGTGCACCGGCGTTGTTCTTCGGCTCGGCAACATGCGCTCGTGCCGCCGCAGGCATGGCAGCTGGTTCGTAGTCGGGCCCCGGATCGGGTGCAGCGTGGCGCAGACCAGCGCAAGAGAAGATCGCCTCGTCCGTGTCAAGCGGAATCGCACGCGTTCGTCGCTTAGGTGCTCCTGCACCAGTAGCACGTCCATTCCCAGGAACGACGGTGATGCCTTCGGGCGGTCGGGAGCCCTTTGAGCGTTTCCGCTTCCGGTGAGGGGGCTCCTTCTCACCCCGGCGATCCGCGTGCGCACCGGACGTCTTGGTGGACCGTGTCGGCTTGCTGGACTTTGGCGGTCTCTTTGCGCGCTTGAGGAAGCGATCGACAATGTCTTCGTTCCCGCCCCCTTGCGCTCGTTGCGGCGCGAACGAATGCAACCACGACGCGACCGCGTCGTTCTCGGCTTCTTCTTCTTCTTCCTGTGCAGCGCCGAGACCATCGTCCGTGCGATCCGAATCGATCCCGCTCTCGTCCGTAAAGGCGTCGCCGTCGAAGCGGATCGGGTCGTCGAGGAGTCCGGGCGCTTTGCGCTTCTTGGCGAGGTTCCGTTGATGCGCCCTCCGGAGCGCCTCCTCGTCGCCCGAGTTGATCTCGGACCCGTCCGAGTAGTCACTCAGCTGCACCTCCTGCGCCATCAATTTCAAGTCGGCTTCGGCCTTTTTGATAAACGCCCCGGGCATCATCGCGCCGAGGAAGCGCTTGCGCTTGCCGCCGAGTTTGAGTCGAGCGGGTCCGAGATCTTCAGGTCGGAGGGCGTACTCGTCCGGCTCGTTGTCGTCAGTACTCGGCTGCTCGGACTCGCCGTCGCTGCGGAAACGGACGCTCGCATCGCTGTCGCTGTCGTCGCTGTCGTCACCTCCCGAAGACACGTCCATCGACGGCAGGTTCAAGATGTCCTGATCAAGCGCCGAGCGAGCTGGCGCGCCCTTGTGCGACTTGGCGGATACTTTCGACTGCGTGGCGACGCTCCGCTTCTTCTTCCGCGAAGCTGCGGGGCCCGCTCCATTCGGCGACGATGTAGGCGGTTCGCTGTCCGCTCGAACGCGCCGTACAGACGACGACTCGCGCCGTCGATCGGAAGTTCCTGGCTGATCGCCCGTCCTTCGTCGTTGTTGCTTGCCATCATCATCATTCCGCTCCTTCTTCTTCTTCTTCTTCTTCCGAGGCGACGAAGCAGGCGATGCCGAAGCCGGTGCGCTCTCAGCTCTGACGCGGCGATGGCGTGACTTTGACGGAACATCGCGTTCCGTCTCGCTCCCGGAGGAAGAAGAAGCATGAGAGCCGGCGGTTCGTTTTTTTCGACGGCGGTCGGAAGGGTCGAGGTTTTGCTGCTGCTGCTGCTTAGCCTGCTTCGGAACTCGCAATGGTGCTAATCCGGCTTGGTCGATTCGGGACGGGCCATGACGATGTGGTGAATACTCTGTAGGTGAGGCTGCAAGTAAGTGGACCGTCCACTAGTGGGGGGAGGAAGCGGGTCGACGCACTCCGCTTCGATGCGTTCCCAACTAGGCCGGCAGCGACGGCTTTCTCCAACCGTTCTTTCCTCCGCGCTTCCCGTTCGAGCAAAGTGAGCCCGTCCTCGCTCTCGAGCGATTCTCCAAGCATTGACGACGACGGCGGAGGTTGGCTCGACGCTCCACCACCACCGCCAGCACCAGCCTGCCGTCGTTTTTCGTCGCCGCCCTCCTCCTCGTCTTCCAAGTACTCCTCCTCATCACTGACCAACCAACCGCCGAGATGGTTTTTAGGCCTCAAAGCCTGCAGCTCTTTCCTCCTCTTGAGCTCCTCGGGCGTTTCCCTCAAAGAAGCGGAACGATCGAGCGGGACGAGGGCGCCTTCCCAGCCGTTCTTCTCCAAGCGGATCTTGTACCGCGCTTGGTCGAGCGAGTACGGTCGGAGTTGGGCGGGTTTTCGAGTCCGGAGGGCGCGGACGCCGGCGAGGGGAGGATCCGGATCGGGAGGGATTTCGGGGATCGGGGATCGCGGTCTGGGAGAGGAGCGTGCTGCTGGCGAGAGTGACTTGTTGTTGCGCGCTGGAGATATAGCAGATGCTGGTTCTTTCGGTGGAGATAGCCTCGGAGAGGGCGTCGGGGACGAGAAGGGCGAGAGAGCGGCGCCAGTGGCAACAGGACGAGGTCGTCTCGCCACGAGGTCGAGCACCTCGTCGGACCCGTCAGACCTGGCAGGCGATACTGCTTTCCGTGGCGGCTGTCTGAGTAACGCATCGGGATGTGGGAGTGATTCGTTGTCGAGTTGAGATCCGCTCAGCGCAGGCTCGACGGCAGGCGGACGGAAAGTTGGCTGGTGTAGGGAGGGGGAAGGACCCTTCCTCCGCCTCGGAGTTGCCGAAGACGGTTCTGTCACTGTGCGTGCCTTGGGTCGAATCGGAGACATGGCGAGCTAGGTGATAGGATAATTTAGTTGCTGTCAGCTTCTCGTGAGGAGTCGGGGAGGGGAAAACGGGCTGGCTCACCTCGTCGTCGCTCGATTCCGTCCGGGCGGGAGCTGTCGCCTTTGACGCAGACGTTGAATGTGCGTAGGCTGGCGTCGGGATCTGCACCCAATAGCGGTCGCCGAGGAGAGCGGCCCTGGCTTCCTCGATTTCGCCAGCATCGCTCGAAGGAGTCGCCGTTGACAGGTCCGTCTGGAAGCGCGACGTCCCTGGGGACGCGTGCCGGGCTCGATGGGCCATTCTTCTGCACGCCCGCAGAGCGTCCCCGTGCGCCCCTGTTCTCGGAAGATCTGTCTTGACCCGTCGAGACGCGAAACAATCGAGGAGAACGAGGCGAGATGCAGCGGGACGCGCGTGCCGAGGCGAGTAGCGGACGCGGCGGACCAGGCAGCTGCTGACCGAAGTCCTGATAGCTCTCGGCCAGCGCCTAGATATAGCGGTGGTGCAGACGTCCGAGTCGCAGAAAGTTGAAGGTCTCGCTCGGACTCGTCACCCGGTTTACTCGGTCGAGCAGCGTACGTGACAGGATGCTCGGAAGGATACTCGTCGTACTCTCGAGTCTCGCATTGCTGCACTCGGCCTATGCAGCATGGCACGGTGAGCTCCCGCTCCCTCTCTCCCCACTTGATCGATTCCATGACGAGGGCAGGTACTGACTCCATGCCTTGTGGGAATGACTGGCTGCAGCACGAGTGAATGCCAAGATTGCAGGGATCCACCTCGACCGCCGAATGGGAACTGCAGTGCCGACAGAGGTGCGCTCCCTCCTGACTCGTCACAGCGACCCCTCCCAGAACTGACTGCGCACGTCTCTCCCAGGTCGCTGTGGAGGCATGCCTCTCGTTCTTCTTCTTGCTTGTCGGCATCCTCTGGACCGCCCCGACCCTCAAGGGCGTCAGCTACGCGAGCGAAATGAGCAACCGGTGCGTCCTCTCTCTCTCCTTCTGTCTCGCCCGAGATCCCGTGCTGAATCGCTTCTGTCTGCAGGACCGTTGACACGGCTGATTCGGGACTGGGGACGCTGAACCTGCGGCATCGTGGTTCGATCCTGTTTGCGCCGGAGCAACAACCGCCTGCAGCGATCGCGAAACGGTAACGACCGATGATAGACATGTATTGCCTTTTCTCCCTCTGTGCTGCGGTCCTCGTGGTCTTCCAGCTATTCTGTGTCAGTAACGGTAACAAGGCCTCGACAGCACTATGTCGCGAGAGAGACTTACTGAGCGCAATCGCTGTTCGCCCGCGAAAATCAATTTTGACCAAGTTGACCTTTGGGCGGCGGCGACGGTCTGCTGCTCTCACGTCACTCGACGCGAGTGAGAGTCTCTCGTGAGCGATGTCGCAGGGGCCACAGGGTGTCGCTAGCAAGTCGTCCAAGCGCTCCCGCCTCTCTGGCGGAGGACTGATCGGCGCGAACCGAGGGCCACCTTCGTCTCCATCTCATCATCGCCACGCTCGCCGACCAGCTGCGCCCAGCTACACCGTCGATGAAGTGCTCTTTCGACCAGCAGAAGCTTCAGACGATGATGACTCGGACGAGGGGGACTTTGAGGCGGTCGTACAGGAAAATATGGGAGCGAGAGCGCTGTCCTCGGCGTCAGCTCCTCCTCCCTCGGCTGGACCATCATCATCCCGCATCAGTCATCTCCCGCCACCGCCAAAGAAAAAGCCCAAGACCGTCGAACCCGGTGCGGCGGACGAAAGTACCGAGACTACTTCGGCACGAGGTCGTGGTCGCGGTCGTGGTCGAGGACGAGCCACCGCAGCAGGGGGTCGAGGTCGTGGTGGCGGTCGAGGAGGCAAGGGCAAAGCCAAGACGGACCGAGAACAGATGGAACGACTCGTCGAACCGATGATCGAGTTCCCAGAGCATTTCCTCAAGCTGGAACGGACCTTCAAGGTGAACTTTTTGGCAAAGACTCCCCTAAACGTGCCTCTCTTTGCCCATCGCACTGACAGTTGTAACCACTCCAAGGCGCTCAACACGGTATTCACCTTTTGTTCGACTCGCAAAAGTATGGCGACGACGTTCGAAGTCCTCAAAGGCAGCGTCGAAAACTTGATCAAGCGGTCAGTCTCATGTTTTCACTGACCTTTGCTCGGTCCTCGAGGGAGAAACTGACGATTCGCAGCCATGGAATAGACCGCTCGAGATGCACGACATTGCACAGATCAAGTCGCTCCTGCCAGACGTCATCACCTTTGCCTACATCAGTTCCGACATCCTGCGCGTCCATGCCTCTTGCGTCCCCGAAGATGACGCGCACGCCGCCGCGCGGGAGAAGAAACGCCTCGAACTCGACGAGGCGTACCGAGCTGGGGCGCTCGGCGAGGCGGCCAAGGCGGCAGACGGTGTTGCGAAGGAGGGGGAAAGCTCTGTCCTCCTGTTCAGTTTCAATGACGGTGAACTGCGGAGTGAGAACGGCGTCGGCAAGGTCATGCGCAAGAAATTTCAGTGAGTCGCTGGCGAGCCTTGGTTGGCGAAGATCAATCATATCTTACCGGGGGACTGTCTTGACCTCGATTCCTTATTCCCGCGTACTCACAGGAAGAAACGCAAAAAAGGCGAAGAAGCCTCGCCTACGCCGACCCCGCCGTCCGGTACCGAGCCCAAATTCTCCACCGAGTCGATGACCTCGCTCATCAACAAACGCAACACCAAATTCCGCACCGCCGTCTCCGACCTCCTCATCGCCTGTTCGTCTCACAACCCGCCTCTCGATCCAGTCGAACTCCTCCTCGAAGCAACAGAGGAGAACCTCCCCGTCCATCCGGACGAACTCCTCACGGAGCAAGATATGCGCGAACGAGGCGTGCGGGAACGGAAAGAGGACCTCGACTTTCGGCAGCGGAATCCAGAGTTGCGGCCGAGCATGCTGGAGATCATTGATGAGCTCACGCACGATGAGGAGCTGTATCACGACCAGATTGTCGAGAATGGGCACAGGACCGTCGAAGCTCGCGAGGCGGTCTATGGTGAGATTTGGCCAGTCCTCTCGATGAGCTCCGGGCGACTGCGGGGCGAAACACGTACTGATTTGCCCCGTCCATTCAGGCTCGCTCGACTTTGAAGTGTCTGACAACCTCGCGAACGCTCTCCGAGACACGAAAAACATCGAAGCGAGCAAGCTCTACTCGCATCAAGCCCTCGCCATCAACGCCCTGCACCCTTCCACCGACCACCCGATCGGTCGGAACGTCATCATCTCGACTTCGACCTCGTCCGGCAAATCGCTCATCTACCAGCTCCCCGTCGTCGAGGCGCTCGAACAGAACCCGGAAACGACCGCCTTGTACGTGTTTCCGACCAAGGCGCTCGCGCAGGATCAGAAACGCTCGCTGGGGGAACTTGTTGCGGCGGTGGAGGGACTCGACGACGTCAAGGTCGCGACGTTCGATGGTGACACTCCTCGTGAGGATCGAGACTATATTCGCGAGAATGCCAACGTGGTGCGTCCGGGGCCACTCTTGTCTTTCTTCGGTTCACATTGACCGACGCCGATGATTTCGCCAATGCGCTGACCACACTTGCTGCTGATGGGCGTACATGCAGATCTTTACGAACCCCGACATGCTTCATATCACGATCTTGCCGCAAGAAGACCGCTGGCGGCGCTTCTTCCGTCAACTGCGCTTCGTCGTCGTCGACGAGTTGCACATTTACTCCGGTTTGTTCGGCTGCCACGTGGCGTTTGTGATGCGCAGGTGCGCGTATGGCTGCGGAGTTCGATAGAGCCTGAACGCGGCGAGTTGACCAGCGTTGTTACTACCCAGACTGAGGCGGATCTGCGCGGCGGTCGGGAACCGTCGCGTTCGGTTCGTTTCTTGTTCGGCGACGATCGCCAACCCGGTCGAGCACATGCAGACCATCTTTGGCGTCGACGACGTCTTGTTGATCGATGAAGACGGGTCTCCGTGCGGACAAAAGGTGGGCTTGATTGCCCTGAGCTGTTTTTTGCCCATCTCGCTACGATGCGGATTCTTACCAGACTTGGACTTGACCCCGCAGGAGTATCTCGTCTGGAACCCACCATACATTGACGACATTGACCGGAAGCAAGGCCGCGTCTCGACCATCGCCGAGACGAGTCGAGTCTTCCGCTTCATGATGACACGCGGAATCCGGGTCATTGTCTTCTGCCGAGTGAGCCGCCTGCGATCCCACTCTGTCTGACCAATTGACCGCTCTCCACTGACTCTTCCCCGGTCGAAAGGTCCGTGCGCAATGCGAGATCTTGATGAAGCAGGTCCGCCAGGACTTGATGCTCGACGGCCGGGAGGACATGGCATCTCGCGTCATGTCGTACCGTTCAGGATACAGCGCGCAGGTGCGCCTCGCGGGCCATCACATCTTGTGGTACCGGTGGAATGATAACTGACGCGAGGTCTCTACAGGATCGGCGCAAGATTGAGCAAGAGATGTTCAATGGCCAGCTTTTGGGAGTCATCGCGACGACCGCACTCGAGCTCGGAATCGATATCGGCAGTCTCGACGCGGTCATCACAGTCGGGTTTCCGTACACGCTCCCTGGCCTTCGGCAACAAGCCGGACGTGCAGGCCGCCGCAACAAGGACTCGCTGGCGATGCTCATCTGCGACCCGTTCCCGCTCGACCAGCATTACGCGCGGAATCCGGATCTCATCTTCTCGAGCCCGTTCCAGCAGCTCAACCTCGACCTCGATAATCCGATCGTCCTCGAATCGCACATCCAGTGCGCTGCCGACGAGATACCCGTCCACCCCGTCGAAGACGCGAAATACTTCACCAACGGCGACGAAGACAAGTTGCGGCAGATCTGCATGAGTCGATTGATTGGCGACGACGACGGCTTCTACCACTGCCACCCTCGGTACAAGCCCAGTCCGGCTCGGGCAGTTCCGATCCGAAACACGGAGGACGAACATTACTCGATCATCGATGTCACCGGCGGCAAGAACGAGGTCGTCGAGGAGATCGAGACGAGTCGCGCCATCTTTACGACGTACGAAGGCGCCGTCTTTATGCACATGGGTCGCACCTTCCTCGTGCGCGAAGTGAACCACGACCGTCGGATCGCCAGAATCGAGAAGGCTTCCATCGAGTGGCGGACTCAGCAACGGGACTACACGTACGAGGAGCTCTTTTCCTCGCCAGCGTCAGAACCGCCACTAAGCTCTTTTCCCCATGCAGGAACATTGATCCAGTTGAGGCACTCTCGATTCGCGAAGTCCAGGGAGGCGCGACGACCGCATCCTACGGCACGATTCAGCGTAAATTTGTTTTAACCTCGTCTCGCGTGCAGCCTGAACAAGAGCACTAACGCTTTCCTGGATAGTCACCTCGGTCGTGTTTGGCTACTTCAAGATCGACAAGCGCGTAAGTACGGTCCTGGACCGTAGCGACACCCCAGCCTTTATGTTGACGCTTTCCGGTCCCTTCAGAACAACATCCTCGACACCGTCGAGATTCACTCGCCACCTTTCGTGCGGTCTTCGCATGGTCTGTGGATTGAAGTGCCCCGGTCAGCGCTCGAGATCCTGCTCCTCAAGAATTTCCACCCGGCTGGGAGTATCCACGCCGCAGAACACGCGCTCATGTCGCTCACGCCAGTCTTTGCGATGTGCGCCGAGGGCGACGTCCGTACCGAGTGCAAGTCGCCCGAGAAGGAGTTGTCGACGGTGACCACGACGCGCAAGCGGCCAGCCCGGTGCGTGTGCGCACGCGTTGTCCTTTCGCAGCGGAGCAGCACTGACCAGCTTGCACCACCTACGAGTCAGGCTCATCCTGTATGACACGGCTGGCAAATCTGGCGGCATATGCGCCAAAGTGTTTGACCACCTGAACACGCTGATCGCACAGGCGGCGGATACGATTGCCGCTTGTGGCTGTCAAGACGGCTGTCCTTCCTGTAAGCGCGGCGTTTCTACTTTCGCGGAACCTGAGATCTGACCGGTACCCCCTCTCTCTCCCTCTGCAGGTGTGGCGTCACATCTCTGTTCCGGTGCCAACATGATTGTCTCGAAACTCGGCGCGCTCATCGTTCTCGACGCCATCCTCGGACGACCTATCGACGTCGACTCGATCCCGATGCAAGAGCTTGCCAAGGGTGTCACTCCCGGCGGACCAGGGAGCACTCTCGACCTCGCGGCTGCGGGTGTCCGTCCCGAGCTCATCAAGGCGGTCCAAGAGCGGGCAAGAGTCGGTCCGCAAACTCGACTGCACGACCTCGAGGAAGAGGAGGAAATGGCAGAGGAGGAACTGCTCGAACGCGAGCGGGTCCTCGCTGAGCTTATGAGCGGCGGCGGAGGAGGAGGAGATACCGATCCGACTATCGCAGGCTTCGACAATGCGCGCGGCGAAGCCCCCACGGAGGAGCGAGAAACTCGAGGGGCCGACGACGAAGATCAAGTTTTCCGCCTCGCCGACACTGGCGGATTTATTCGCGGAATATGAAGCGGTCGTGTTTGCGCAATGTTGTCGTTATTATCCTACTCTGCAATCGCGATGTTTCTCTCTGTCAAACTTGTTTTGTCTCGGCTCCTCAGGGTCGAAAAGCAGATCCTCTTCCGCCGCTCTCGCTTCCATTATAGAGCTACTGCGGTGATCTGACTCCGAGCGCACGCGCCAAGAAATCGCTCAAGGCTTGGTCTGTCTCGCGCAGCTTCTCACTGAACTCGTGTGCATATCCGCTGACCTGCACCTCTCGATGCGGCAGGCGGAGGAGAAACGCGTCGACGTCCACCGGAGGATCGCTCACCGGCGAGGATGAACGGGTTAGACGGAACGGCGGAAGCTACCGTGCAGGCCGCCATGCCCGCCTCGCCGCTTGCAGCGTCGCCAGCGAGCAGCCCGCTTGCGTCGTCGTCGGCCCCCACCACGACCGCACCCGAACTCGATATCGCCGCACTCGCGTCCGAGGACTATACAGGCGAGGCAGACTGGCTCAACGCCGTCATTGCATCGTCCCTCGGAACCGACGCCGTCGAAGACGCTCCCCTCGCTCAGGTGGAGGCTTGCCTCACCCGGACGCTGCACTCGCTCGAGTCGTCCGTCGCAGACACGTCGGCGCTCGTCGACAGGCTCATCAACGACATCTCCATGTCGGTCCCGCGCCTCACCTTTGACCTCCAGCTCATGCGCGAGAACGCTCTCTTGCTCCGATTCACGCTCGACGGAATCCGGAAACGCGGCGGCGGGTTCGGATCCGACAGCGAGGTCGGCCAGGTACTCGAACGGATGCGCACCCTCGATCTCGTCAAGGAGAGGATGGAGGCGGCGCGAGACGTCCTCCGCGAAGCCGAGAGCTGGAGCAGCCTCGAGAGCGAGGTGACCGGACTCGTCAGCGAGGAGCAGTACGCGAAAGCGGCCGAACGCCTCGCCGAAGCCGCGCGGTCCATGGTCGTCTTCCAAAACACGGCCGAGTACGAGGCCCGCCGCGCCCTGATGGTCTCGCTCCAGAACCAGCTCGAGACGAGCCTGAGCAGCGGCCTCGTCAAGGCGATCAACGAGCGCGACATCAAAGCCTGCAAGCAGTTCTACGGCATCTTCAGCATGATCCAGCGCGAACAAGAGTACCGGACGTACTACTTCAGCAACCGGAGGCGCGCGCTCGTCGACAGCTGGTCCGCCGCCAAGTTGACCGACTGCCTCGAACTCCCGTCGACGCTGCCGACTGTGAACGACTCTGCCAGTCCGGCCCCGGCCCGAAAACTGGCGGAATACCTCGCGCACTTCTACTCGGACTTGCAGGCCCTCCTGAGCGAGGAGCGCACCTACATCCCGGCCATTTTTCCCGATCCGAAAATAACGCTCGCGTCCTTTGTCGAGACGACCATGGAGGGCCTGAACCCGTCCATACCGCAGCGCCTGACGTCCATCGCCGACTACTACGGCCCTGTCGTCCTGCCGGAATTGATCGCGGCTTACAAGGCGACGGAAGAATTCGCGGTCCAGGTCGAACGGACTTTCACCAAGCTGGACACGGTGACGGCGCCGCCGAACCCGCCAGCGTCTGCCGCATCTCTGGCGAGCTCTGCTCCGCGAGGCTCCACCAACGGCGGCGGGACGTCCCCGGGAGCCTCTGCCGGCGCGCCGGCCACTCCGACCAAACGCCGGCTCTCGACGCGCCGTTCCACCTCGAAGCGACTCTCCTCTCGATCCATCTCGTACGCGACCGGACACGGTCCCGATCTGTCGAGCGAGCACGACGATGATCTGGGAGACGAGGCAGACGCGCAAGTCCGACCGTGGGAGACTGCTCTCTTTGAACCGTTCCTCGACTGGCAGGTCGAGTATGCGGAACTGGAACGGCGACACACCACGTCCGAGCTGTCGCGAACGCTGGGCGACGCGAGCGTCTGGGTCTCGACTCTCTCGGCAGGTTTGAGTGGTACCGGCTCGGAGCAGGGCCCCAAGGTCTTGCTCGACAAGGCGACCAAGGCGTTCTCTGTCCTCGAGGAAGCGATCGGTCGCAACCTCGCCCTCACGCATGGATACGCCGCTCGAGGACTCGTCGACGTTCTCAATGACCAACTCGTCGGCTTTTTCGACAAGCGGAAAGAAGATTTGGTCAAGGCGGCGCGCGACAAGGGCTCGGCGGGGGCACGACGACGGGCGCAGGCGACGTCGGCAGTGCTTTCGGGATCGGGAGGAGGAGGAGGAGCAGGTCTCGGCG
The DNA here is from genome assembly GCA_001541205.1 of Rhodotorula sp. JG-1b. Taxonomy (NCBI): domain Eukaryota; kingdom Fungi; phylum Basidiomycota; class Microbotryomycetes; order Sporidiobolales; family Sporidiobolaceae; genus Rhodotorula; species Rhodotorula sp. JG-1b. The sequence goes on along the minus strand of KQ954485.1, from coordinate 96,259 downwards.
ACCTCGACGCGGAGCAAGAGATGGTGCTCGAAGGGCTCGAGTACTCGACCGAGGATTGGACCACGTTCCAGTTTGGGCTGAAACTGCTCGACTCGTGTCGCGGCATGGCCGAGCGCCTCGCCGGCTTCGAGTCGAGGCTCAAGTCGCGACTCCTGAGCCTGGCGCAGGTGATTCGGGACGTGCGGAACGACCCCAGTCGGTATATCATTCCCGGGACAACTCGCGGCGCGATCCTCCTGTTGCGACAGTCGACGCTGAACTCGGCAGAGCTGTCCGACCTCCTCGCGCCGCTCGAGAAGGCGATCGATGCGGCGGCCGCGAACCATACTTCGGCTCTGACGGTTCCGACGCCGTTCCTCTTGCCGAAAGCCCGCGGGGCCGCGATCGATTTCACGCGCACGGCGCAACTCTTCGTGCACGACACGATCCTCGCTCCGCTCCTGGCCCATCTGGACGAGTACGCCGGTTTATCGTGTTGGGCGAGCGCGCAGGACCAGCGCTCGGTCAACAAAGGCGCGTTCGACCTCGCGATCCCGACGTTCTCGCTCTCGCCGACCGAGACCATCTCGCGCGTCGGCGAGGGATTGTTCAACCTGCCGCGACTGTTCGAGGTCTACGCCGACGACGATGCGTTGGCCTTTTCGATCGAGACTTTGCCGTTCGTCGACGCCGAGGCGCTCCGGGCCATGCAGCAGCCTGCTGCGACGCACGCCCCGCCGCTCATGACCCGCCAGAATTCGGGCCACCGTTCGTCGCCGTCCGACCTGACGCAGCAGAACGGCATGCCTCTCTCGCCAGCAGGACCGCGCGCGCGGCGAGCGTCTCTCGCTGGAAGCTCGCAGCCGCACGTGCAACCGCAACCGGCCGTCATCAAACTCACGGCCGAGACGGTCATCGCGACCTGGCTCTCTTCCCTGACGCTCTCCATCTTGACGCACTTGACGACCTCGGTGCTACCCAACATTTCGCGGCTGTCGAAACACGGGGCGAACCAGCTCGTGTCGGACCTCGACTACATCTCGAACGTCGCTCGTGCGCTCGACGTCGAGAGTCCGGAAGATCTCGAAGGGTGGAGGGATGCAGCGGCGCTCGAGGACAAGGCGCTTCGAGGCGAGACGGAGGCGGAAGCTAGGATCGACCGGCACATCCTCGAGCGGGTCGCTCGGATTCGCGGTTTGCGGCGAGTGGTCTCGTAGATGCACTCTGTATTGCCGCATCATTCTGCATATCCATCTTTCACCGCATTCCATGGCTTTTTTGAAGCAGCCTTTTCTTTTTCTCCCTCGCGGCGTCGCGCTCTCTCATCGCCTCCGAACGGCACCTTGGAAACGGCCATTTCCCGCCATATTCCGCGAAACGATATGCAGAGCTCAAGACTGTTCTGCTCCTGTGCCCGCCCTGCGCACGCGACTGCGCGCACGCCGACATTGTCCGCCGTTCGCGCGATTCATGCTCCGGCAGCAATCGACTCGACCAAGCGCGTACCGAAGCCTCGAGGTGAGCAACTAGCGCCCTAAAGCATGCCAGCGATCGGATCATCAAGGAAGCAGCCTCTCAGCTCTGCCCGACTTGGAGCTGACATCTTGGTCTTCCGCAGGCCCGTACTCGGATCCGGCGTCGCTCCTCTCTGCGTCCAAGCGAGGGCTCGAGTCGTACGCCGAGAAACTTGGAAGCTGGAGCGAACTCTTCACCAAGACGAGCGGAGACTTGCGGGATGCGGGCATGGACGTCAAGCAGACGCGGTACACCCTCTGGCTCCTCGAAAAGTACAGGTACGTTGCGGCTTGTCACCTTCAAGCCCCGGCTGCTACCTCGAACTGACTCGGGCGAGGTGTATAGACAAGGACACGACCCGGCGACCGTCGCTGTGGCGCCGACACCGAAAAAGACGGTGAGGAAGCAGTTCCGACGGTCTCCAATGACGGTGAGAGCTGACGCTTCGGGTTCTCTGTGCAGATCCGAGGATGGGGCCCGAAGATTCAGAACGGCAAGCGTGTGCGGTAGCCATCCGGAGGGACAACAGTGTGTGACCTCTTTTCGCATTCCGAACGCGGGAAAGGATGATATGCCGTTGCACAACGAGAGACTCGTCTACTGCCCGCCGAACTTGACTCCAGCGGCAGCAAAGTCTTGCTTGAACGCGACCTCGGTTTGCCAACCCGTCTTGCCGCCAGGTCGAGTCGGGATCTCGCAATTGTTGGCGCAAGTATAAACGAGGAGAGAATCAAACTCGAACGCATCGTCTTCGAGCGAAGGCAACAGCGTAGAGAGAATCTGTACCATACCGTGCGAGAAGTCAGCCTCGGCCTGCTTGTACTGACAGTCCGAAGAAAGGCGGGCGCACCTGGAACTCGATTTTCCGCTCCGCGCGGCACAATTCGCAAGGCGGTATCTCCTCCGGTCCAATCTTGCGATTGCTAGCCCACAGCGGCTGCGGGTCATCGACACCCGGTATCCGGTAGAACCTGCCGCATCAATTGACTCGTCAGTTCGACTTGCCTCGATAGTGGCCAACCCCGGTGCACTCACCTCAGGACCTGCTTCGGCTCTCGCTCGATCCGCTCCTGGAAGATCAGGAACGCAGAGTCGACACCTGTTCGAGTATCGGGTGCTTCGGCGTCCTCGCTGCCCGCTTCTGCCTGTTCCGGCGCGGGCGGAGCGGTTTCTGCAGTCAGGGATGGATGTCTTGTCAGTCTTGCGGCGGTCCAGTCAGAACATTGATTTCCACGTACCGGGCAAGTACGATTCTTCGTAGGGCTCGGGCTCGGCAGCAATGTCGTATTCGGGCCATGGACGAGCCGAGGTCGAAGGGGGCCCAGAAAGAGCAGAAGTCGGATCGAGAGCGTCCTCTGTGCGTGCGGTTCCCGAGTTAGAATGATCGACTTGAAGCTGAAAGTGGCAGGAAAAGGTGCTCACCGAGTCGTTTTCGTTCAGCTTGCGTCTGCTCCGTATGCGGATAGAAAGCGTTCGGACTCTCCATCTGAGTCCTCCAAACGCGCAGCGCTTGCTGCGCATCTTTCGCAAGACAGCCCGCCGTCTTGCACGCGAACATGTAGAGCGACCGTGCCGCCGCATGGGGTCGCTCGTCGTCGGGCGAGTTGACCTGCAGGAGGAGCGACATGGTCTTGCCGCACGTACCGCATTGGACGTCTTCGGGCGCCAGCGGACTTCGAGGGTCGAGCCAGCGCGGGAGTCCACCAACTTTGCCAATGGCGTAGTCAACGTCCCACTCTTCTCGGACGGCAGGCATGGGCCGCAACAAGCCGAGCTCGACCTCGTCTTCGTCGATTTCTTCATCGTCGTAGTCCGATTCGTCCTCGTCGTCGCCACCATCGCCCTCCGCACCTTCGGTCGCCTCGTCTTCCTCGGCATCCTCTGCAACGTCTTCGACGGTGGCGCCGCCGCGAAGCTGCATAGCATCGGCCGTGCCTGCTGGAGCCTCCGAGTCACTTTCGTCGAGACTCATCGGAGTAGCTGCCCCTCCCGAGACTTGCGCCGTCTCGTCAGCCGCGACCGTCACCGCCGCCGATGCCGCCGCCTCTTCGTCGACCATGATATCCTTCGGCGGAGGCGAGTCACCCTCGTCATTGTCGAGCGAGATGTCCTTGACCGTCTCGGCGTCGTCGTCCATGCCACCAGCGCCGGCGAGCGGGATCTGGATCGCAGTCGGTTCGAGAGCCTCGACCGGTGGCAAGTTCCACGCGTCGACGATCGCGGAGCAGGACTCGGGCAACGAGGCGGCGAATTCGTGATTGTCGACGAGGGCAGCGCGCTGCAAGAAGAGAGGTCAGCCTATCCCTTTCCTCGTCAACGCGACGTGAGCGGCACACTTGAAAGCGCACCTTCAAGTGCTCCGGAATCTCGACGGGACCAGTCGATTCCTCCTCCGCCTTCTCGTAGAACAGGAACGTCGAGCCCGCATCCATCTTGAGTCCAGCAGGGTCGCTCAGCGCCTCCTCGAGCGTTGTCTCGACTTTGCTCGTATCCAGCATGCGCCACCATCTCCCGGTTTGGTCGTCGCGCACGACGGACCACGAGGTCCCTCTTCCGTTGAGGCCGTTCCGCATGAGGATTGCAGTGAGGCGGTAAGGACCGATCTTGTGCATGTCCGGTCCGGAAAAGACGGCGTTGCGGCGTTCGTCGAGGGTGGAGATCTCGGCATCGTAATCTGGGAAACATGTGAAACCCGCCCATCAGGAGACTGTGACGACGAGGAGAAAGACGGATGCAGACGTACCGTTGACGACGTTGTCGAGCTCGTCGGCGACCCTGGACCACTGTTCCCTCAGACGCTTCTGTCGTTCCTCCCTCGCAGGGTCCCCGCCACTCGTCGCCTTCTCGAGGTACTCGACCGTCCCTCGAACGAGTTGCCGCGCATCCTTCCCATCCGGCGTCATGGCAACTTCTCGCCGCTTCTGCTTGGCCTCGTCGAGCGCGACCTGGAGCGCAGCCATCTCGGTCCGACCTTTCGCAATCTTGACACGGTTCCTGACCCAGTACCGATCGAGCCACAACAGCTGCTGCTCCTCTTCTTGTTGTTGTTGTTGCGCGGCCGACGTGGCATCGTCTCGTTTCTTGATGGGACGGAAGGGTTGCCTTTGCGAAGCGAGGTTGGACGAAGCGCCCGTACCAAACTTGTCGAGCGAGGTGACGACCGTGTCGCGTTCGAGGTGGAACATAACCATCGACGGGATCGCGGTCAGGAGGTGCAACTGCAAGCGAGGAGGAGTATCGTTGCTCGTCTGAAGCAACGCTTTGTCGAGGCAGTCGAACAGATCTTCGGGCGGGTTCGCGAGCGGGTTGACGTCCAGTTTCAGGCACTGATTGAGAGGTCGGAAGTTCAGTCAGCTTGATTTGGGAGAGTGCTCGTCAATTAGGGCAACACGTACAGCAGCGGCTTCCTCGTCCTCGGTCAGCCGCAGCGGGGCGCCGATGTGTTGATCGACGGGGACGACCCTTCCCTTCAGGACGAAACGACTGAAGAGGGTGAAGGGGGTAAGGTCAGCACGCACAGCAGCTGACAATCAGTGTAGGTACAGGACGCAAACGCACTCGCCGGCTCGCTTCTCGGCGATCTCGACCTCTTCAGTCGGGACGCCTTGAGCGAGAAGGGTTTGTGCCGCTTCTCCCGCCGCAATCCTCATATCGTCGACGAGCGTGTTGTGAATCTCTGTTTTGCGGAAACAAGCTTTGTCAATCTTTTAAATGTATGATCGAGAACAGCGGGCGTATTTGGCCCTTACCCGTGATCTTGTAAACCCAGGCGCCGCCGATCCGCTGGAAATCGCTCTCGCGGATCCCGAACGCGCGGACGACTTCGGTGATGTGCAAGAAGGACCGGCGCGTCTCGTGCATGAGCGCAAAGAGGCGCTGCAAAGTGATGAGACCTGCACGATGGGGGCGGGCGATTAAGCGACACCGGGAAAGAAACTAAACAGTCCCGAGTCGAGGGGACGGCAAACTGCGAACTTACGGGTCTCGCGACTTTCTTGCTCCCCTCCGACCGGGATCGGCATTCCCAGACTTGAGATTCCCGCTGCCGAAGAAGAGTCGCCCTTCCAGTAGTCTCGATAGTCGGCAAAATCGACTTGAGCGCGGGGCGGAGGCGAGTAGGAGAGGACGGCGTTGCGAAACGATGGGATCGCGTAGAGACATTGGAAGTAGGCGGCGACGCCTGACATGAGGTTCGAAGTCGCGCGAAGGACGACGGGGCTGTTCTCCGAAAGGATTGTCCCGTCAGTAAGCTCGTTGTGACCTCTCTCATCGAGCGGACACCCTCACCTGTTTCCTTCCCGGATGCGGTCTTCCGGCTTGATCGCCTCGATAGCTCCGATAGATTCCTCCTCTGTGCTTCCCAGACTTGCGAGACTCATCGAGATGGCTTTCGACAACTCGTCGTCCTTGTTGTCCGCCTCGATCCGCGAAACCTGCAACGCCAACTGGAGGTCGTCCGCACTGGGCTGTTGGGGCCCGTAGGCAGCAGCGAGCGACTTCGAGTCCGCGTGAGGTTGCGGAGAAGTCCGCGGCGCGCAGAGGAGTTTCTGCTGCGTCGAAGGAGGTGCAGGGTGGAATGAGGATTGCGAGTCGGAGTCGTCGGCGGTCAAGTCGATTTCGGTGATCCTGCGCGTGGGTGGGCTCGCTGCTGCTAACAAGCACCTCCCCCATCAGCAAAATATTCCCAGGAGGGATCGTGGGCACGCCAGGGCTCACCCTCCTTGCCGATTGCGAGTGCTGCGGGTGGTCGGAAGTCGATCGCTTCGGTCGAATAGGGCGGGGGCTCGTCGGTGATTCTTCCGATTGTGCTCGGGTGTGGCAACACTTCGTCGAGAATGGGCGAATTCTGTGCTCCGGCTGGGATCAACGGCGGCAGGTCGTCGTCGAAAGGACCGACAGCGGCTTCCTCCTTTGCGCCGTCCATGATCCAGTTGACGGCCTGGTCGAGGTTGCCTTTGAATTTCTGTCGTTCCCGGCATCACACAGAGTCAGCTAGGCCGTCTGGAGTATAGGTTGAAGGGGAGCCGACTTGCGATGGCAGCTCTGCGAGCGACATCTCGATCTTCAGTGACTCCGAGACAGAGGATGGTGTCTGCAGCTTCTTGCTGCTCGCCAGTTGTGCCGTCCATAGCGACGACGCCGTATAGCTATAGACTCGACCGGGAGCGTTACTCGAGGCTTGGAGGCTGTGCTCATCGGCTTGCTTCCGTGTCATGTCTTTTCTCGTTCCGCGCGAGACTTCTTTCCCCCTTTTGACGCTCTCTTCCGGTTGAGTGAACGTCTCTCTGCCTTGCAACACGCACACACACACGCACAGCGCATAGGCAGGGACAAAGGATGGCTAGGCAGAGTCGAAGATCGCCGACGAGTCGCAGGCGGACACTCTTTGCGGCCGCCCTCTTGACGTGGAGCACCGTCAACGCCTCACTGCTCTCGGCTCCGTTTGACGCACTCCGCCGGAGAGGAACAGCCGCCCAAGCAGCGCAGCTACTCGCACAGAGTTACGATCCCTTTGTCGCACCATACACGAACGAGACGGCAGCGCAACCAACCGTCGTCAGCTCGCAACCTCACCTCGGCAGGTACGGTCACTCGGCGGTCTACCTCCCACCGCCCGCCAACTCTCTCCTCTTGATCGGCGGTCAGATCGGAACCAACGGCACCGCCATCACGAGCGACGTCTTGCAGTTCAGCGTCGCGAGTACCTTCTTGTGGGGGGACGACCGCCCCGCCGACTCGGCCATCCCCGACAACCCCGCCGTCAACCCGACCTTGTCTTCAGGTCTGCCCGCTTCCGCTTGGAGCGCCGCCGCACTCGACCCTCACACCGCATCGACGTGGCTCATCGGAGGCGTCACGCCCGACTGCGAGACCGACTCGCTCGTGCACACCCTCGCTTCTGCGTCCCTCTCGTCGGAATGGACCACCACCAGCGTCACTCCGCGCGCACCTCCCCGTCGACGACAAGCGACCGCCATCCCGGTCGCAAACGCGACGACGGGCGGTACCGACATCTGGGTCATCGGAGGTATCGCGGACGAGTACACGTGCTCGGTGGAGACGATCGGCTATGTCGGCCTCGACCGGTACGACACCACGCTCGGAACCGTCGAATCGATGGCGTGGACTGCACCTACTGCGGTCGGTTCGGTCGAGTGGGCAGCTCCCGTCAGTGATTATGCGGCAACTGTGCTGGACGACGGCGCTTCGATCGCAGTCGTCGGCGGTCAAACCGCGCTCGGCGACCTCGTCTCCCTCGACCACGTCCTCCTCTTTGACGTGCAGACTCGCGCATGGACCCAGAAGGTGAGGCTTTACGTCCCCTCATGACAAAAAGAGACGGGACTGACAATGAGGCCTGGCCGACCTGCAACAGGCCACCTTCGGCGCGATCCCTTCTCCTCGCATGGGTCACTCGGCCGTCCTCCTCCCCTCCGGTTCTATCCTGATCTACGGCGGCCTCTCCTCGACCCACGTCGCCCTGTCCGACTTGCAGATCCTGAACCCGCACACCTACGCCTGGACTCGGCTCGTCATCTCCGACGCATCAATGGCGTCACCCGCGCTGGCTTACCATTCCGCGACCCTCGTCGAGGGGAGAACCATCATCGTCGCCTTCGGATTGGACGGTCAGACCGGCTTGCCGAGTAACCAATTCTGGTTCCTCACCATCGACGAGGCGAGCGGGACCTACACGTGGATGGACACCTTTGCTGGGAACGGAGCAGCGACGGCGAGCGCGATCGCGGCGAGGTCGACGTTGCCGATGCCCAAGTTGGCGCGGCGAGGAGAAACGTTTGCCAAGAAGGCGGTTCAGTTCATCCCGAACCCGAAGGCGGATGCGGATGCGGATGGTTCGAGCGCCGTCGTCACTTCGCGGGCTGCTTCGACCTCTGCGGCGGGCGCGGAGGTCGGAAACGGTGGCGGCAGCGGTGGTGCAGCTGCTACGACGGACCCAGTGGCGCCCGTCGAGGCTAAGCCGACGACTTCGTCGGCAGCTCCGCGGTACACGCCGCCTTTCGCCTCAGAGGCCACTTCCGCCTCTGCTTCCTCCGCGTCGTCGAAATCGCTCCCGGGTAACAGCAAATCCGACTCTTCGTCGTCTTCCTCGACAGGCACCATCATCGGTGCTTCGATCGGCGCAATCGGAGGCGCCGTCGCTCTCGTCGGCTTGGCATTCTACTTCATCCGTCGGAGGGCCACGTCCTCCTCGGGTGCGCTCTGCGGACCGACTACGAGTACTATGATGGCGCAATCGGGGAATGGTACCGATCCGGGTGCCCCCTTCGTCAGTCAGTTGTTGTACACCCGACCCGTCCAAGCGAGGAACCTCAGCCTCGGCAGCACCGCTCCCGCGTTCTCGCCGCGTGAGATGTATGATGACGACGAGTTACCCTACGTGGGCGGCGAGGATTTGGTACCCGGAGAGGATATGGCCGGCGTCGGCAGTCGAGGACAGGGGCTCGGGGTTGTGCAGGATCCGTTTGCGGATCAGCACCGCGTCAACGAAGTCGGTCAGCTCGAGCGGTCCGGTTCAGGAGCCTCTTCAACCGACGGGGTGGTGGGCAGTCACGGAGGAGAAGCCACCGGTGGTGGTGGTGGTGGGGTCGCCGCCGCGTTGCAAGCTTCGGTGCAGAGCATCCCGTTCTTGTCGAGCATCTCGAGGACGATGACGACTTCGCCCTCGCCCGCCGCAAGTGATTCGTTCACCGCACCGGCGCCGACACTCGCCGCTCGGGGAGGATCGATCCGTCGTAACGGCCGGTCTCAGCCTCAACAGCCGCCCCTGGCTGCTGAGTCAAACCTCCCGATGCCTGGAACGCCGGCCGAGTTGATCGGCATGGCTATCACTTCGGATGATGGACACGACGCCCTCCCCTATCTGATGATCTCCTCGCCGTCGGAGACGAGTCACGACGGCGCCAGCGCTGGACACGCCGCTGCACCCCCCTCTTCTTCGAACAACAACGCCACCAGGATCCCGGCCATCTTGCGACCGGGAACGCCGCTCCGTGTCGCCAATCCGGACCCTTTCGCTGATCAGTAGGAGGCGAGATCAGCGGTCTCGTCTCACTTACCCTTCCCTTTGTCTCCGGCGTTTATTACTGCATATATAGCTCCCTATTGGATACCCATTCCCGTTTGCGCCGACTCCATCATGTACACTAGCGCTCGGCCCGATCCCTTGTAAACCAAAGCTGCTGCAGCGCTCGGTCTAGCTGGGCGTGAACGCGAACGGCGTCAACCTGTTGAACGGCGAGAAGGCGCGACGACTGGCACCGGCGGCCCGAGTTCGAGTGCGCCCCTCAAAGTCAGCAACCGCGCGCAACTCACTGCTCGGCGATTTCTCTTCCTGCTTAAGCCAGGGAACGAGCGGTTGTACGTGCATGCTTTGGGCGCAGCAGTCGGTGTCTGGGAGCAGTGGCTGCAACTTCATGCATTACAAGATTCTAGCTCAGCAGAAGTCGGAGATCATGTGCGCATCGTGCGATGTTCGCCTCGTATGCTCGGCAAGATCGAGCCTTGTCGCTCTCTCGTCCGTTCGCGCTTCATCTCTTCTCGGCCAAAGGGTTGCGTTATTTCAAAGCGGCCTTAGGGAGTAGAGGCGCCGGCGAAGAGTCACTTTTTGCGGCCGGGCAAGCCAGTGGCGAAACGGTGCGCTTTTGTGAAAGACTAGCCTCGGCGGAGGCGAGGAGAGCCTTCGAGACAGAGAGGGCATCACTTGCTGTATCCGGACGAGCGAGTCGACGTACTCGCCTCGTGCCGAGCTGGACAGGGTGACGAGCGCAACGAGGGCGGATCTGAGTCCCCGCACGAGGGAGCTCGAGCGTTTTCTGCCCGCTCCGCCAGCGCATAGCGCTGAGCAGCAAGTGCTCATTGCGACATGTACCCCGTGCAGTGCGATGTGTCGCAAGCAGTTTGACTGACGAATTGCTCCCAAAACATCGAGAGGCGCCGGGAGTTTCAGGCAAAGATCCACATTGCAGGAAGTAGTGACGGCAACATCGAGTGGGAGCGGAAAGGGAGCAAGTAAGGACAGGGTGTAGAGCTTCGTATAGACGGGCAAGAGGATGTTGATGTACATATTATCACCTTTTTCTCCGGAGAAAGAATCATAGATCGAAACGCGGCGGATTCGGAAGCCTTAGGCGCGAATCCCTCTTTTCAGTACCGGCGCTGTTTGGGAGAGCAACCGAATGCAGCGTCAGCTCCCATAAACTCTTCCGCGTCGAAACGTAAGCGAGGGGAACGACTCACCAGCTGGACATGGGTTGGAACCTTGAAAGGCGTTTGGGGCGGAGGGGATGAGGAAGAGATCGACGGGTGCGCCCCCGGGCGAGGAGTCGCAGTCGTAGAGGTGATGTTGGAGATCTCCCCGAGCGCCGGTCGAGCCGGACCGTTGCCCTTCGTGTCTTTCCACTCTGGAGGCGCCGGTCCCGCCTGCCGTGCGCTCGCGGCCTTGCTCTTCCGACTCGGAAGTCCCTCCTGCAATCCCTCCGTGCCCGCCCTGTTGCCGTTCGCGTCTCTGCGTCAGTGGTCCGGCAGAGGGGACAGAGCCTGCTTTTGCGCCATCGTCGGGATCGGCATTCCGAACTCGGCTATCACAGCTTGGCAGCGCTTGATGTATTGCTGCGGGAACTCGGCGACGGCAAGCAGCGAGACGGCTTCGTTTCGGAGATGCATATTCGCTTCCTCGGCGAGTGAGTGCAGGTCGAGGGCGAGTGCGTTTGAGCGACCGCTTGTCCATCTGTTCGAGCAGCGCGTCTTCGTTCTTGAACGACGGGAGGCCGAGTGTCTTGCGATCTTGTGCCAGTGCGCGCGACTGCGAGGCGGTCAAGGACGTGATTAGGGCGAGCGAGCACCGCAAGGACGGTGCTTCGAAGCACGTTGGCAGCTCGGAAAGGTCGACGCGGCCATCCTCGTTCTCCGGGATAAAGACGCCTTTGGTCGACATCTTGACCATCGGAAAGTCGAAAGTCGGCGTGCTGGCCGCGCTGGTGTCCTTGGTCGGCGTCGGCCCGTCGGCGAGACGGCCCTGCCTTTGCCCTTGTCGAGCCGGCGTCCCTTCTTCGGCGCCGGGTCTTCGTCCTCGTCTGCGCTGGCATCGTCGGCGGCTTCCGATGCGGGCCTCGAGTCGGGCACCACGTTGTCCGGCTCGTCCCCGTCTTCGAGGAGCCTGCCCTTCTTGTCCGCGCCGACTTTGGCGCCGCCGCCCTTGCCGCCGCCGTTCGCCCGTTTGCGCTTCTGAGCCCTCGGCTTGGACGGTCCGGCCATGCCACCGTAGTGGACGGCGTGGTTGCGCGGAGTCGTGTTTCGCTCTTCGTCGGCGGTGGCGCCGTCCGACTCTGCGTCGTCGCCGGCCGCACCTCCAGACTCGGCGGTGGCAGCGCGGCTCGCTGGTTCCGCCTTCGCGCGCGCAGCGCTCGGTTCAGGAGAGTCTGAAGGCAAACAGAGTGCGCAAGACGTCAGCCTTTTGTAGGTGGCATGGAAGGAAAATGCCTCAGAGAACTGCAACTCGCCTTGGTTCGCGTCCGCTTCCTCCGGTGCGGGCGTTCCTTTCAGGGAGGGACCTTGCTGTGGTCCACCGGCGGCGTCACTGCCCATCTGTGAGCCGAGAGTTGAAAGGACTCGTCAGCTCGGAACGGAAGAGCCTGATCGGGGGGATTCGCGCTCACCGAGAGAACTTGCCGATCCCATTCCGCCGCCTCGCTGACCGCTCGACCGATGTGGGTGCGCGTGTACTTGTCCCCTCCGAGCACAGCCGCGCGTTTGAGAATCCCGACTAGGCGGTCCGAAGCTTCTTCGCGCGAGGTCGTCGTGCCGGGAAGCGGAACTCGAGTGAAGGAGAGTCGGGCCGCCTGCTTGATCGCCCGGACGATGACACCTGCGAATTCGGGCGTCGAGAGCCAGCGACACAAGCCCCACGGGACGTCCTTGGCCGTCGCGAACGTGGTGTAGTCCTTGAGCATGACCGCGATCGACTTCATGTCCTTTTCGTATTGCTGCTGCCGGAGCCGCTGCCGTTCCTGCCACGTCTTGCCGTCCTTTGTTGCGCGGCGATTCTCGGCAAGGCTAGGATGGATCGGCGAATCGGTCGTGTCTGGTTCGAGGGCGAGGCGCCATTCGGCAGCGCGGGCGGGGTCGAGGTGGAGGTGCGGGTTGACGATCGAGTCGAGCAAGAAAAGGGCCTGCTCGCCCGCGCCGGCCGTGTCTTGAGCGGCGGTGATCGAAGTGCGGAGGAGGTTGGCGATGTTGGTGAGCCGTCTGAAGGTGTTGACGTCGATGTTGATTGAGGTGGGTCGAGGGGCGAGATCGCCGAGTTGGGAGCGGACGGCGCCCTCGTCGAGGACGCTCCCGACTTGCGGGTGCAATAGTTGGTCGACGACTTGTGTGTCTGACATGGTCGCTCGGTCTACGTGTGCGTGTAGCCCGAGTCAGCCTGGCTCACTCGCTGGGTGGGTGAGGGGAAGCGGACCCACCTCGTCGGTGCCAGCGCGCCGCGCCGTTCGGTAAAGCGATCCAAGGAGGAGGTAGCAGGTCCTCCGTACTCCTCTTTACGAACAACCAGCTCGTTTGCTTGCGAGCGAGGCTCGAGCCCGCTCCGCCTCGATTGCTTCCGCGTGAGTCTCCGCTTTTCGATTTCACGTGCAATTTCCGGCCGCCGCATTCACGAGAGCTGACCCACGCTGTAAGGCCTCTTGCTGGTCACAGAGGCTAGACTCTTACATGTCGATCTGAGCTGCACTTCAGAAACAGCTGGACTGGCGCGCGTTCTCCGACACCTCTGCATCTGCTTTCCGGATCTCTTCCGCAGTTTCTTGATGGACGGTGAAGTTCGGATCAAGATGCAGCAGCTACAGATTTTCCGTTCATCGCGAGTAAGGCTGAAGGACAGAATGATCAGTATACGGCGTTCAAGGCGGTGGAACGCAGCCGAAAGAGAGGGAAATACGCACGTGGTAACCGGAACCGCCTCCGCGGTGCCGTTGCGGGCCGGCACCCCCTCCATCGCGCATCGACGCCGGACCACTCTTTTCACAGACGTCAAAATGGCGTTAGCATTCTCCTTTCTGATGAGCTGTGCGGCCGCTGAGAGGGGATGTATGTACGTACCGGCGGGCCACCACGTCCTCCTCCTCCGCCGCGCATTCCGCCGCCACCGCCTTGGTATCCCCCACGTCCGCCGCCGTGCTGCATTCCCATAGGCTGCGCCATCGGAGCAGTCCACTGACTAACACCACCGGGTCCGGCAGCAGCAGCGTCGTCGCCACTGCCCGCACCCGCACCAGCAGCAGCTCCTCCAGCTCCCGCGTTCGCGCCGGGAGGGGATCCCATACCGCCGACACCCATTCCTGGCATACCTCCGCCGCCCATACCGAATCCGCCCATACCGCCGGCCATCATGGGGTTGCCCATCATCATCGGATTTCCCATCATCATTTGAGGGTTCCAGCCACCCTGCATTCGTCGGAGATTGGTACAGCGTCAGCTTCATGAGGAAGAAAGGGGAACGAGTATCAAGAGATGGGACCCACCCATCCCATCTGGGAGAAGAACTTGGACATGGCCGCCGGGTCGAACGGAGTGCCTGCCGCGGGAGCGCCGCCGCCCATTGCGCCCATCCCTCCCATGCCCATAGGACCCATGCCGCCCATACCCGTGCCGCCCATCGGCTGCGGCGCGTACGAGGGTCCGCTGTTGTGGTTCCCGCCATAATCGGGGCGACGAGGTTCGCCCTTGGCCTGCGCGCGCTTGACCTCGAGCTAGACGAAAGCCGAATCAGTCTCAGGTCACGCAAAGCATACAGCGCCAGGAAAACAAGCTCAAACGTACCATCTGACCATCCATGTAATGCGGTCCGCTCTGCAGCACCTTGTCGACATCTTCGCGGCGCTCGTAGTTGACAAAGCCGAATCCGCGGTGGCGGCCCGTCTCCTTGTCCATCATGAGGGTCGCGTCGGTGATGGCGCCAAACTGCCGCCAGTAAGCGCGGAACGACTCCTGAGTGCACGAAGGCGGGAGAGCGCGAACGAAGAGCTTGTCCGTCTTGGCCGTGTCGGACCGAGGAATGGCGCGCTTCGGGTCGATCTGCGGAAGGCGAACGGCGATTCACGTTAGTTCTTGTGTACACGCGCCGATCGCGTCAGGTTTAAGAACGAGGAAAACCCACGTTCTTGCCGTCGAGGTGGTGCTCGCGCGCCATGACGGCGTTGACCGAACTCGGTTCTTTGAAGGTCAGGAACGCAAAGCCGCGGGACCGGCCGCTCTCGGCGTCGCGCATGATGGTGCAGTGCGTGATCTCGCCAAACTGCTCAAAGTACATCTGCAGGGCGTCTGCAGGTGGGTAGGAGGGTCAGTCTACGGCGCTCAAGAGGGGAACGCGCTAATATCACGGTGTCCTCACCGTCGGTCGTGTCCCAGTTCAGTCCGCCGATAAACATTTTCCTGTACAGTGAGATACAAGCGTAAAAGGAGGTCGACGAGGATGAGTGGTTGTTGCAAACCGCAGGGATCGTTTGTGTAGTGATGACCGAGAGAAGAAGGGTGCGAAGAAAAGAGTCCTTGCATCAGCTAGACCGCTCTATGGGAAACCGAATGTACAGTACTTGTGTTCAATGGTCTGCGCGGCTAGGCTGGTTCGTCTGCAAAGGGTGCTCAGACTTCGGCAAACGGTCTGCAGAGGGGGCGAAGGGGGCGAAGGCGAAGTGCGGGATCGGGGCATTCGAGTACAAGGTGCGCACAGCGACATATTCAGAGGCTCTAGCTGAGCTAAATGCATATGTCGGGTTCGACGTGCGGTGCGGGTGTCCAAAGCGGGGCTAAATAGAAAGTCGTTCCCGCGACGCAAAAAGTCGCGCGGGTATTGGACAGCACGGCCCTCGGAGCCAGCCGAGGAGGTGTATTTGGAGGAGCTGAATGCTGGAAAAGGAATGTCGGCCTCACCCTTCGTCGAGTTGGTCGGCAGTCTTTGACGCCAACGCGTTGGCCTGCAACGCCTGCGGCCGCGGGATTCCAATGTCGTGGACCATCCCTCCCGCAGCCGGCATCGCCGCGCCGGTAGGGACTTGCGGAAGCTGTGCAGGGCGGGCAGCGTCTCCTCCATAGCCAGTCGCGGCAGGAGCACCCGTCGCGGCCGCAGTCGAGGTCGAACCGGCGGGTGAAGCTGCTGCTGGCGCAGTCGCGCTTGCGGACGGCGCAGCCGAGGTCGAAGCTGCGGGCGTTGCCTCGGTCTCGGCCGGGTACAGGTCTCCGTACAGGTCGTCGTAGTCGTTGTCCGCCCTGATGGATGGTGGTGTTGAGCAGGTCAGTCTTGATCACGTTGCCGCGAGAGACGCCCGGAGACGAGCAGCTGGCAGGGCGAACCCCGAGGGTGCACTCTGCAGCATTCGTGCATGCGACGCGTACTCACATTATGGTCGTCGTGCGTGAGGTTGAGTAGATTCGCCTGCGCTCACCGCTTGCCCCGCGACGCGTCGACTTGAAAGAAAATTTTCACTTCCGGCCTTCGACAGCTCCACGCAATGAAGAGCACGGAGGCGCAGCACGCGGGGTCAGCTACGGATCCCCGATTGAGCTCGAGGGCGACAGTCCCGCAAGTTGAATGGAGTCCGTCCCTCGTCCGTCACGACATTGAGAGAGAGCTTGCTTTCTTGCTCTTTCCATACACTTTCGGAAAGCCCATGTCTCTCGCTGGCACCTTGGGCCGCGCGAGCAAGTTCTTTGCTCTCTATGATTTCACCCAGTCGGATGCTTTCGACCAGGTGGCTTTTCTCCAGCTGTCCATGTCGTGCAAGAAAATGGCGCGCGTCCTCGACAACAAAGCCGCACGTCGCCGAGCTCGCCTGCGTGCATACGAATCGTCCGATGAAGACTCCGACGACTCTGATTCTTCCATGGGCGAGATCAGCTCCTCCTCCGATTCTGATAGCGACTCGGATGGTGCGCAGTCCCCAAAGGAGGACGACGAGTTGAGTCGACCCGTACCACGCGGACCGCCGGAGTACTGAGATGACCTGACAGAGCAAGCATTCTGCACAGGGACAGTCCTGCCAGTGCGGAGGATACCTCCAGCAACTCCGACAACGAAGAAGAAAGCGGCGACGAGAACGCAGGAGGATCGATCAGCTCGGAGCGCATGAGGAAGCGTCCGCGTTCGCCTGAATAGGACGACGAAGGATCAGAGCGCGAGCACAAAGTACTACCGCTCACTGCACCACAGGTTGTATGAGTCGCTGACCTTCCGTCCCCGACACAGCTCATCAAGAACGGCCGCCAGGACAAAGACGCTCGGAAATCCAACGAGTCCCTCGCCCGTAGAGGCGTCGAGAGCTCAGACTCTCTCGCTGCAGCCTACGAGCGGCAGGCGAATCGCGAGCTTGCCCTCAAGGCGGCCAACGTGGTGCTCAATTTGCCGCAGGAGAGCGTCACGAACGAGATGCGCGAGGAGGCGAAGCAGGTTCTTTCCAAAGCCCTTCGTCTCGCTCAGTAGTTCCGTTCTGTCTCTGAAACCTCCGTACATAGTCGTCGTGTGCAGCGCAACAGATCCCTCTGCCAGCTCGCGAGGACGTGAGAATACAGGACAGGTCAAAACATGTGAGCGCAGGAAGTACCACTACTCCGCGGGCGGGGTCTGCTGTGGACCAAGCGGATCCCCGCCGCTGGGACTTCCGCGAGCCCGAGCGCGACCGCCCCGCAAGCATCCGGTTCGTCCACCGTGAGTCACGCCATCTTCTTCACCACCTCGGCCGGACCTCGCTTTTCATTCCTCTCTTCCGCACATCTGAAGCTCGTGTCTTTCGCTTTTTTGCTCGATTTCGCCAGCAAATACTTTGTAGTCTATGGCTCTTCTGGCCCACCGCAAGCTACCGACGAGCCGGGGTTCGACTTTGCCATACAGTGCAGAAAGGAGGCATGGAGACTCGCGGCCGAAGAAGACGCACGGCGTCGCGCTCGCTTGCGTTGTCGTACAGCTGATTCGCCAGATGTATCCGATGGCTCCGAGTGCTCTTTGAGTGACTTCAGCTCTGCCGATGTCGACAGCGACGACGAGCGTGCGCAGTCTCCCGACCAGGACCAAAACGGGTGAGGCATTTTGCGATATTTGTCATCCGCGGACTTGCCGGAGCGCTGAGAATGGACATGCAGGACTACGAGGGGCCGCGTTGGCAGTCTTACAGCCAGGAAAAGGGATCCAGCGGTCTTGCCAACGAGGAGAACGGAGCGGAGAACGCAAGTCCCGTCAGCTCGGAGCGCACAAAGAAGCGCAAGCCATCGCGTGAACAAGACGAGGATTTGGAGCGCGAACACCAGGTTCGACAGTCCTTGAGTGGGCTATAGCTGTTTACTCTGCAGAGGCTGATCGTATTCTATACCGACAGCTCGACAGGGCATCCGAGGGTAGTCCTGCCATCAACGGCGTTGCACGCGCACGCTCTAGGCTCACCGCCGAGCAGCGGGAGAAGCGCAAGCGTGCCGTCGAAACGGCCAACTTCGTGCTCAGCTTGCCGCCGCACGCCGCCTCGAAGAAGCTGCGGAAGCGGGCGAAGCAGGTTCTTCTGAAAGCTTTGCGCCGGACGGAGAAGGAAGCCGCACGCAGGGCTGAGTAGTCCCTGACTGTCTCTGCAATATCCGTACATACTCCTGACGTCCCGCAAGGTGAATCCCTCTTGCTCGTGCGGATGTTCAAGTACAACTAAGGTTACAACCTGCCCGCCCGAGAACCCACATGAGTACCTCTACTGCCGATAAAGAAATTTCTAGTCTTCACCTTCTTCCATCTCGTCCCACTCGTCCCCGCTTTCGTCCTCGTCCCCCCTTTCGTCGTCCTCATCCTCCTCCTCGAGCGGCTCTTGAAAGATTCGAGGAAGCGGTGGCAGATCCTCGTTGATGCGGTCCTTCCAACTCCTCTTGCGGAGGAAGAACCGGACTCTGCGGGCTTTGCACGCCGCGTCCAACGCCGACTGCTCCTTCCGAATCCCCTTGGCCGTGATGTCCTCGTAAGATCCGGCTTCAAAGCCTTCGCCCCCTTCTTCCTGATCCCCGACGTCGCCAAAGTTGGCGTAGATCTCGTCCGGGACTGCGATCGATTGCAAGTTCGGCAACCACGTCCGGTCGCTGAGGCCGGCGACGAGAGCGGACGACTCTGCGGCGGCGGGAAAGTCGCCGAGCGCAAAGCGCTTGACGTGGGGAGGGAGGCGGGTCAAGAGGGTCGCAAAGGTGAACTCGTCGGGACGGGTTCGTTGGCGTTGGCGACTCGAGACGGTCTCGGTGTATTCCGCCCCGTGGAAGAGCCAGGTGTCGCGGCGACCGCGGACGCGGTCCAGGTTCGAGATGAGCATGTTGCCGACAATCTCGACGGACTCGACCTTGGGAGGGAGCGTCGCGAGCGTGTCGCCGACCGCTTTCCACATGTTGTCGCCTCCGTGAAGAGTGACTTGCTTGAGCTGCGAGAACTTGGAGAGTTAAAAGTCTCCGTCTCGCGGATCTCGAGAAAGTCGACCGATTCGGGCATTGGTCTCGATCGTCTTGACCACCAGCGCGTACGTGTCTTCACCGCACACGATGGCGACCTTGCGCAAATTGGGAAACGCCGAGAGGTCGAGCGACGTGCGCATGATGCCAACGCAGAGGGAGGTCAAACTCGTCTTGGACGCCTCGGTCAGACGATCCAGGAGCCCTTGCTCCGTGGGACTGTTCAGTTCGAGCGACTCGAGTTGTAAGGCGTACGTTTCGGGTTCCGCATCCGCTGTGGGCCCGACGTCGCGGTCCGGCAGCCCTTCGTCGCTGTACTCGAATGACCGCCGCCTGTACGCGCTGCCAGCGCGGTCCGACAGCTCGACCGCTTGCCCTTCGTCACCATAGGTGATCGACAGGTGCTTGAGCTCCTTGAACGCGCGGAGGGCCGGGATCATTTTCCAGTTGCGGGCCGAGACGCGCGCGAGCTCGATGCTGTGCAAGAGCGATTGCGCTTCTGCCGCGTACCGGAGGACGAGCGCGTGCGGTTCGTATCGCTCTCCCCACGGCAAGTCCGCTTGGTAGGGCGACTCCATGAGTCCGCCGTGGAGAAAGTTGAGTCGGAGTTTTCGGATGTTGGGACAGATTGTGAGGAAGCGGCGGAGGGCCCGTCCGGCTGATTTGGATTCGAACGGGCCGTAAAACAGGAGCTCGGTCGGCAGTGCCGCGAGCGACGGGACCGTTTCGTAGGTGCGGTACAGTCGCATGGCGGCTCTGTCGAGCGCCTTGCGCGCCGGACCATCCCCAGGTCCCTCCTCGTTCTCCTCCTCCGAATCACACCAATCGGCCTTCTTCTTCGAGACGGCGTTGCTGCCCTTCCCCCCCTTGTCCGTCAAGGCCGCAGCCGACATCGCTCGGGCAACTCGAGGTGCTCGTAGAAGGAGCCGAACCCGGAGCTCTGCGGCGAGAAGATGGGCACGTCGCGTGCAGGCGTTGCAGCGCCGGCGCGCGCCACGCTTTGTTGACGCGAGAGAACCGGAGGAGAGTGTACATGTCGCTGGCGTTGACCGGATCGAACAGGCGGACGATGAGACGGATCAGCGCGGGATCCGACGCTTTTGAGGGCGTGCGTCGTGCAGAAGTCGAGTTTGTCGCCTTGGTCGGTTCGGACTTGCTTTTGCGCGCCGGAGGAGGACCACCTTTGCTCGTCGTGGTCCTAGATCCGGACGCCGTGGCGTTGGCAGCAACAAACGCAACGGCAGCAGCGCAGGCCTCCAAGTCCGGAATCAATTTGGTCGGCGCTCGGGCGGCCGTCGCAGCCTCAAACGCCACCGGGTCGCGCAGCTTTTCCATGTGCAACACGTTGACGTACGTCTGGAGCGCAGCGAGGTTGTGATTTGAGATAGTTCTGGCTCGGTACTCCTCCTGAAGCTGATAGCAATGTCTGACGTGCGTTTCGGTGAAGTTGCAAAAGCCGATGGCCGCGGGGAGGAAGTCGCCACTTGCCGCGGGCGATCCTGTCGGAGCTGCAGAAGCTGGAGCTGAGGTCGACGCAGCCAGCTGCTGAGCTTGGTAGGCGGCCTCGATGTCTCATTCGAGCGCGCGGTGATGCAGTGCGGCCTCGCGGTGATGCAGAGCGACCTCGCGGTCACGCTTTTCGACCTCTTGATGAATCGACATGACGTAGACTTGAAGTACAGCCAGGTCCAGACTCCCAAGCCGGCCGGCACGGTATCCGGCTTGGAGCTGAGCGTAGTGTGCGATCTTTTCGGCAGTCATTCCGGCGACGCCGACAGTGGCGACCGGGAAAGCGACCGAGCTGGCGGCATCCTGCGGCGACGGTGCGAGCGGCGCAGACATGCTGCTGGCTGTCTCCTTCCGCTCGGCGAGCAGGCGTGCAGCTGGGTCGGAGGGCGAGCAAGAGACTCGGGCGTCGCGACGCGGCGATGAAAAGGGCGTGCGGCGCTCTGCAGGCCCCGGAAGGTCAGTAGAGCTGCTCGGACGGGTTTCTGGAATGGACTGACAGTCTCCACTCGACTCTGAGGTGCAGCGTGAGCGAGAGAGAGCGGACACGTCGGCAGCTCGTCGACGTTCGATTTCACAAGGCGAGCGGTACTCGGCTCTTGCACCTCGACTACTCACTTCGGCGCTCCGGGGAAGAGCTTTAGGCCGTCAGAAGCGACTATTGTTCAGGATGGGAACCCGGTCACGAAGAGCGGCGCCGACCCTCGCGATGCTGTCGAGTCTCGTGTTGGCTCTCGTCATGACCTTGGCCCTCAGCTGGACGCCGACTGCGAACGCTGCCTCGATGCTGGCGATCGACTACGGCACAGACTCGTTCAAGGCGTCCCTCGTCAAACCCGGCGTTCCCTTTGACGTCCTCCTCACGAGGGAAGGGAAACGGAAAGCCCCCGCCGTCGTCACTTACCGCGGAGAGGAACGCTTCGTAGGCAGCGACGCCCAGACTCTGGTCCGTTCCGTTTCCTTTCGATGGTATGTCCGTCAAAGCGGGCTGACGATTCCGACTTCTCCCCGGAAACAGGCAACGCGGTACCCGCAGGACACGATCGCATCCGTCAAGTTGCTCGTCGGCCAGTCGCCATCGAACCCGCAGTCCCAACTGCACTCGTCTCTCTTCTCGAATGTGTTCGCAACAACAGCGCGGTCATCTCCCGCCATCCGGACGAGCAAAGAAACCGTCCCGGTCGAGGAGGCGCTCGCGTACCAACTCGTCCTGGCAAAGGAGCTCGCCGAAGAGCAGGCCAAAGAGAGCGTCAGGGACGTCGTCATCACGGTGCCCGGATGGTGGGCTGAAGTGGAGCGGAAAGCCATGCTCGACGCGGCCGAGATCGCCGGCCTCCGTCTCGTCGGACTCATCAACGACGGCGCTGCCGGTAAGTATACATTTTTGCCCCTCGTCCCGGAATCGCGTCGTCCTGCGTACTCAGCGATTTTACCTCTCACCTGATACACAGTCGCTGTCAACTACGCCATGGCTCGCACCTTCCCGCCCGAGCCGTCTCACCACCTGATCTACGACCTCGGTTCCGGCTCCTTGAGCGTCACGCTCGTCTCGCTCCGCTCCGCCATGCTCCCCGATCCGCTCTCGCTCGCCGAGACCCCTCAACTCAAGAACGTGACCAGCATCACCGTCCACGGATACGGCTACGACCTCCAAGTCGGAGGGTACGTGTTTGATCGCGCCGTGAGGGACCTTCTCATCGAGGCGTTCGAGGCGACGACGGGCGAACAACTCGAGGCGGGGCGCAAGGTTACCGAGGACAAGCGCGCGATGGCGAAACTCTTGAAGGAGGCGACGCGTGTCAAGCAGATCCTGAGTGCCAACACGGCCGCGTCGGCCAGGGTGAGTTGCAGCCCGTCCCTGCCTTTCTTTGCTGTGACCAGGAGAGAGGAAACTTACGGTGTCTGTTGGTACAGATCGAGGGTCTCATTGACGATCTCGACTTCCGCACCGAGATCACTCGCCAGCAACTCGAGGATCGAACCGCCTCGCTCGTCCCGCACCTGACCGACCCGATCCAAACCGCTCTCGATTCCGCCAAGCTCTCCTTGTCCGACATCGAATCCGTCATCTTTGTCGGTGGCTCGTCCCGCGTCCCGGTCGTCCAGCGCGCCATCGCCGCCAAGGTTGGAGAGGAAAAGATTGCCAAGAATGTCAATGCGGACGAGGCGGCCGTGCTCGGAGCGGCGTTGTACGGGGCGGGGATCACGAGAGGGTTCCGGACCAAGGACATTCGAGTTCAGGACTTGACGCCGTTTGGGATCGATATGGCGTACGAGGCGGAAAAGTCGTCTGCCGGTGCGTTTCGCTTTTCTGCCTGCGCGTCTCCTGGGGCCCGACTTGTCTGACCTGATGGTCTACTTGCCCCCACTAGACGCCGAGGCCCGAGTGATCACGACTCACTTGTTCCCTCCGATGGCCAAGACGGGCGCCAAAAAGACTCTGACCTTCCGCAAGACCAAGGACTTTGCCGTCGACTTTTCCTACCGCCCTTCGACCCTTCCGGACGCCCCCACCGGCGCCCTCTTCTCGACCCACTTCCAAGGCATCTCGTCTGCGACGGCCAACTTGACCGCCGAGCAGCTCGCGAACGCGACGGTCAAGGTCAACGTCGACCTCGACGCGAGCGGTTTGCTCAAAGTCGGGAAAGCGATGCTGGTCCTTCGTGAGGAGGATGAGGAGGAAGGCAAGGGCAAGGACGGCGTCACTGACAAGATCAAGAACTTGTTCAACCGGTTCGGGGGCAGCAAGAATGCCACCGCCGACAAGCCGCAATCGACGGGAGAGGCGGGTGCGGAGGGCGAGGAAGGCGCAGCCGAGAAGGAGCAGTTGACGGAGGAGGAGAAAGTGGCGCTTGAGGAGCTGAGGAGGCAAGCGGAGCTGCCGCCTGCCAAGGTCAAGCTCTCAGTCGAGACGACTTTCGCCTCCGGCAGCATGGGCCTCGACGAGAAAGCCGAGATCAAGAAGCGGTGAGTATCCATCGATCTGTATGCGAGCCTCCGCCTGCCTGACCAACATGCTCGTTTTTCATACCCCTCGCAGTCTCCGCGACGCCAAGACGGCCCTGACGCGCAAACTCGCGCGCGAGGAAGCCCGCAACGTCCTCGAGGCGTACGTCTACCGCGTCCGCGACCTCGTCGAGGGTGGGTCGCGCGAGAGCGCAGCGTTCCTCGCTGCTTCGGTCGAGAGCGAGCGCAAGGCGGTGCGCGAACTGCAGCAGAAGACGGCCGAGTGGTTGTTTGATGAGGGTGAGAGTGCCGAGACGAAGGAGTTGAAGGAGAAGAAGCGCGAACTCGAGTGCGTGACTGGTGTCTTTTCTCTTGGAGGATCTAGGGCCGTAATAACTCGGAATCACCGCCCCTTTGCAGGAAGCTCGTTCAGCACATCCTCTCGCGGTCGACGGAGGCGCTCGAGCGACCGGTCGCAGTCGAAAAGCTCCGGAGCACCCTCTCTCGCGCCTCGTTGTTCGTCTCTTCTGCCCGCGAGAACGCGACCGCTCTCGCCGCCTCCGACCCCGAAGCGCCTCAGCGGTTCACGTCCGAGGAACTCGCCTCGCTCGACAAAGTCGTGCAGGACGCGCAAGGGTGGCTCGACGAGTCGGAGCAGAAACAGGCCAAGGTGAAGGCGCACGAGGATCCGGTACTCCGTGTCGCGCAGGTCGAACGCAAGACGCTGGACGTCGAGAAGGAGTTGGGCAAGCTCGAGAAGAAGAAGGCGCCGAGGAGGAGGAGCAAGGCGAACAACAAGTCGTCGGCGTCGGCGTCGGCGTCGGCCAAGGAAGCCGAATCGACTGCTTCCGGAAAGGAGCACGTCAAGGATGAACTCTAAACGAATAAAGAAGTCGGCAGTATGGGATCCGACGAGAAAGCTTGCATTTGCATTTTGTTTTTCACGCCTCGAGTGTCGTCCTTTCCGCGGCTTCGTCGTTGTCGTCTGAGGGAGAGCAGAGAGGCCACTTATGCGACTGAGAGCTAGAGTGATGTCGCAGATGGACTGACGATTGCAGCAGTCCAGCTTCAGCTTCTGTGGAAGTCCGCCAGCTTTGGCGCGCTTGCTTTGTGGCGGACGAAGGCGGTTTCACGATTTCGAACCGTTACCACAGCGCATGTGAAGGTTTCCACCGGGCAGCGGCCTGTAGCAGATACTGGTGACTTTGAGCGCGAACGGACCCAGCCGTCTAAAGTGCATAGACTGCGACGAAAGGAGTTTCCGATGCGCGCGAGAAGGCCGGAAGTATCAAAAGGCTGAAGGCAGCGTCCACGCTGCGCTCCGGTGCTCCTGGCGGACGAAATCTGTCTATAGCGGCGTTCGTGCCTCGAAGGCTAGTGCCCTTTGCTAGGAGCCACCTGGCCTCCGGTGAGGAGCTTGTGCGGACCAAAGTTTGACAACCCAATTTCCTTCTTTGCTTTCCGCTTTCCGCTTTCCGCTTTCCGCGCCCCTCGCCGCGCTAGAAGCATCCTCAGATGCAACTCTGCGGTACGATGTCAGATTCCTTATCTAGCCGAACAGGGTCTCGGGTTCATAGATCCCTCCGAGCGACGCCGAAGATAAGCGTTCGACTCCGGCACGCTCAAAGCTCAGAGGCCAGACCCAGCTCAGCGATTTCTAGCGCCGCGCGCTAGACTTTGTCGTATACAGACCCTTCCATCTAGGTATACTGGAGCAAAGCCGCGGCGCATTTGCCACAGCTGAGCATGCAAACTCGCAGAGACGTCGACCGCCGTCAAGATCAATCTCGCCAGCGTGTGGCGCGACGGTCGGCCCTTCGCCGAAAGGTCATCATTGCAACCTGATGTCCGAAGAGAAGTAATATAAGGTGATGTGCACACGACGCGGCGATGTCCTTGTTCTCCAGTCGGCCGCAACACCGATGCAACTAACAAGCCCTGCAGCTGGCGGACGAGCACGAAACGACGTCATCATTTGATCGAACAGCTGTTGCTTGCCCACGTGCCGGGGCCAGAACCCCCGGCGCGAGCAATTGCCGTGGGTTTACAAGACAGAGGAAGAGAGCACCCGCTCCGATTGCTCTGTACTGTGGACGATACTACAGATACTAGCTTCAGACGTCGTCCCAGCGTTTGACCGGATTTCTCCCGGCGAGCGGAGAAAAAGTTTGTGGATCGCCCGCGCCGCCGCGCAACCCGCTCGTCGACCGGCGAGTCCCTCGAACCGCCTCCTCCGCACGCACTGCAAGTCGGCCTGCCAGAGCCTCAAGCAGCGTACGAGACCGTACTCCACCTCGCTTTCATACCCGCACGCTCTCCCGGACGCGTGCAACGACCTCGCAAAGCCCAAGGCAGCCACCGACCCGCCGCCATGGCCGACTTTGTCAAGCTCCAGATCTTTGGCACCGTGTTTGAAGTGACCACGTGAGTTGGACAGAAGCTCTGCAGACCATCTCTCTCTTCGTCCTGCACGGCCGCACAGCCCGCTGGCGAGCGAGGAGGCGCGAGGGTGGACCACCGTGCCTCGATCGCCTCTCAGCAAAGCAACGACTCGGAAACCGTTCCTCTCGAGCCGCGCTGACCACGCCTTTGCATCGCCGAATACCACGCTCTCGTACACACACCTACGCCTGAACTGCACCTCCCGTCTCGCCTTGGAACCGCCGCGATCGACCGCTTCCCCGTTGCCGCTAAACCCGGACACGCCTCTCGCAGCCGATATGTCGACCTGCAACCCGTCGGAATGGGCGCCTTCGGTCTCGTGTGCTCTGCAAAAGACGAGGTACGTGTCTCTCTCCGCTCGCTACACTCTGCCGGCTCGCACCGTGTTCCTCCGCACTCGAGTGGGGCACGAGTCGCAGAAGGAAGGAAGGACCCGCGGTAAACTTACTCACTCGATCGCGTTCTTCTCATCCGAACAGTTGACCGGTACCATGGTCGCCGTCAAGAAGATGTGAGTGCTCCTCCGTCTTGACCTCCCGTTCGCGTGCTTGCATAATCTCGCGAAGAGCCCGTCTGGGCAAAGAGGCTTGCCTTTACCTTTCGCCTCTTGAGGTCGCTGACCACCGGCATGGCTCCTTACGCACAATCTCACCATTAGCATGAAGCCTTTCAGTAAGCTCGTTTTCCTGTAGAAAGACTGGACGGCGCAGGTGGCTGACCCACGATCCCCTCGCTCGCTCGCAGGCACACCCGTCCTCGCCAAGCGCACCTACCGAGAGCTCAAGCTCCTGAAGCACATCCAGCACGAAAACATCATCTCGCTCTCCGACATCTTCATTTCCCCGCTCGAGGACATCTACTTTGTCACCGAGCTCCTCGGTACCGACCTGCATCGTCTCCTGACGAGTCGGCCGCTCGAGAAGCAGTTCATCCAGTACTTCCTTTACCAGATTCTCGTGAGTTTCGGCATTGGAAGTCCAACTGCTGCTGTCGCCACCTGCCTGCCTGGTCGCGCCACTGCATGGTTCCTATCCGAGAACGAAAACTCATCTAACTCTCTTCCTGCAGCGCGGCCTGAAATACGTTCACTCGGCGGGCGTCGTCCACCGGGATCTCAAGCCTTCCAACATCCTCGTCAACGAGAACTGTGACCTCAAGATTTGCGACTTTGGCTTGGCCCGGCTCGCAGACCCGCAGATGACGGGTTACGTCTCGACGCGGTACTACCGCGCACCCGAGATCATGCTCACGTGGCAAAAGTACGACGTCGCTGGTACGTCACTGTTCAACGAGTTTGCCTCTTGAGTTGCTTCGCGCCCTCGCACCTGCGCGGCAGACTGCGCGGTGCTGGCCCGTAGTCTTTGGTCGCCTCCTCGCTGACGGCGCTATTGTCTCTCTCTCTGTAGTCGACATCTGGTCAGCAGGCTGCATCTTTGCCGAGATGATCGAGGGACGACCGCTCTTCCCGGGCAAGGACCACGTCAACCAGTTCTCGATCATCACCGAGCTCCTCGGCACTCCCCCCGAGGAGGTCATCCAGACCATCTGCTCGGAGAACGTGAGTCCTCGCGCGCCCAATTCGGCATCACCTGTCCTCTCGACAAGATTGCGATGCTGACAACAGTGCGTCCTGAACCCGCAGACTCTGCGCTTTGTCCAGTCGCTGCCGAAACGCGAGCCGGTGCCGTTCGCACAAAAGTTCCGAGGGGCCGACCCGCAGGCGCTCGACCTGCTCGAGAAGATGCTCGTGTTTGACCCGCGCAAGCGTATCGACGCGACTCAGGCGCTCGCGCACGAGTACCTCGCGCCGTACCACGACCCGACCGACGAGCCGGTCGCGCCGGAACCGTTCGACTGGTCGTTCAACGATGCCGACTTGCCCGTCGACACGTGGAAAGTCGTACGTCGACGCATGCAGCTGCCCTCCATCTTACTTGACGGGAACTATACTGATCGTCGTCCGCGTGCAGATGATGTACTCGGAGATCCTCGACTTCCACAACATTGACGACAACAACAATGCGTCGTCCGGACCGGTCGCCGGCGCGACCACTGCGGCATAAATATCCGCTGCCTCGCAAAGTCTCTCTCTCTCTCGTCCCTTGGTCTCGCCTTTTTCCGTCCGCCCCAGCATTGTGGTTTCCGGGTTGTCTGCTCCTCGTCACCTTTTGATTCCCCACGGCCCCCTCCTGCACATCTCTCGCCTTCTCCTTTCCCCTTCGTCGCGGCCTCGGTTCCTCGGTTCCCGGGATAACCCTTGTCCGCGGTGCTCTTTTGAATGCTGTTACCCCCAGTCTATGAAACCCCCTCCTCCTCCCTTGTACCTAGTCTGATCCTGCGGCGGGGGTTTTGGTCCCGTGCACGCGCTTTTGGGTAGAATACACACGCTCGCCTGCTAGCCCGTACATGTGGTCATACCCCGCTCGTAAAACAGCTCTTTGCCTCGTCTATTGATCGGTCCAAAATCTAGCTCGAGTCTCGAGAGCAGAAGCCCCACTCTGACTTTACCTCTTGACCTAACTACACCGAGGCGACAGGATCGGCAGGGACTGACTCGCGCGCTGATAGTCGCTCCCTACATCTGCTCGCTATGCAGTCCACACGCGGTCGGAGCGTGGTGTGGGACCCTTCTGGCTCTCAGCGCTTCCTGACGGGCGGAGGATCCGAGATCCGCCTGCACCAACGCGAGGCAGGCGAGCGCATCAAGACGACCAGCGTAGTCACAGAACTCTCCGGGCTGCGCAGCTTTGCCTGGTCGCCTGGAACGTCGGCGAACCCGCTCGTCGCGGCCGGAGTCTCGTCCGGCCGAGTGTTGCTCCTCCGACTCGACGACAACGGCAACAATCTGAAGCAGGGCCAGCAGGATGCTACAGTCAAGCCTGTAGGGCAGATCAACAGTACGTCCGGGCAGACCAAGCGCGGCAGTATGGAGCCGAATCGTGCTGACATCCGTTTCTGCGTCTTAGTTCGCCATTCTCGTCCGATCAACGTCACGGCTTTCGCGCCCGAACAACCTCGTACGTGCAAGCTGTAGCAACGCCGGACGGGGCAGTGGCTGATGAAGCCCACACGCGCAGATCTTCTCGCTGTGGGCTTGGAAAAAGGTCGTGGCGAATCGGTTCTCGTGTACGACGTCCAGCGAACGGTGGCGTCGAACAGTCGCGATCAATCGGGTGCTCGACACGGAGGATTGCATCGGGAACCCTCGCAGCACAGCCGGGGAAGGGCTTCGTCTCCGGCCGCGTCAAACACGTCCGCCTACGAGTCGGCGCCTCTCCTGACTTTTGGCGTCTCCGACTTTGTCACGTCGCTCAGCTTTCTGCCGAGCGGACCGGGAGGACAGACCTCTGGAGCGCTACTCGCGACCGCTGCAGCCGGGAAATGGATCCGCGTTTTCGATTTGAGGAGCCCGCCGGCCACGGTCACGACCTGGACGAGCAGGGCAGGATACGGTCTCGCCCCGAATCCGTTCAACGCGCAGCAGCTCTCTTCATTCGGCGAAGACGGTATCTGTCGACTGTGGGACCTCCGGAAACCGTTGGATCCGCTCCTCTCCTTTTCCGAGGCCGACGCAGGAGCGATCCCGCTGCAGACGGTGACCAACTCGGCGCCTCGACCGCTCGCCGAGACGACGTGGTGTCCCAGCCGCCCTGGGACCTTTGCAACCCTCGAAAAGGAGAGCAGCACGATCAGGCTGTGGAGCCTCGTCGACGGACCAGGTCCTCGCCTCTTGTACTCGCGCACCGAGTCGCGAACAAACGATCGCTACGTCGACCAGAACAACGCGAACGAAGCGCTCAGGATGCCAATCTTGCTCGAGGACAGGCAGAGTAAGATTCGTCTGAGCCAGAAGCTTGCGCGTTTTCAGTTCGCTGAGATTTGTTCTTTGTTTTTTTGGTTTTCCAGCTCGTCCGTTTCAACATCCGCTCATCTCTTTCGCTTTCGCTTCGCCATCGTCGAAACCATTTACCGCCGTCGAACTCGTCGGACTCGCGCGGGATACGAGCAGCGCAGGGTCAGGTTCGCAGCGCCTGGAAATCGTCTCGGTACCGGACACCCCGATCGCCGACTTCCAGGAACGCAGCCTGCTCGTCGCCGACCGACTCAGCAGCGCTTGCTCGTACCCCATACCGACGGCAGAGGCGCACGAAGCTGAAGATGCCGCCGACGTGCGCGACGTTGTCGGCGGTGGAAAGGCTGCTGGGCCGACCGGCCCGTCGCCGCGAACGCCAGCGCTCCACCTCGCTCTCAGCCCGCCAGATCGCGGCCGCACTCTCTCCCTCGGCGGACTCTCGTCACCCGGCGTCGACCGAAATCAGACCCCTCGACCGACGACCGTGCTCTTGCGGCAAGACTCGGCGGCGAATCTGCTCCACGGTGACGGTGGCGGTGGTGGTGGTCCCTCCTCGCTGGACGAATCCGGCTTGTACAACCTCAGTACGGATATCTCTGTCGTCCTGCGAGAGCGTGTCGAGGCGGGTTACGGCTCGGACCCGATGGTCAATGCGAATTTGAGCGACGCCGGCGTGCGCGAGTTCTGGCTTTGGGTCGCGCGTGCGTTTCCTACCGGACCCTTCACATCCACGACGCTTTCGACACTCACATGGCATCCCCCTCTTCCTCCTGTATTGCAGGCGGTCAAGCCTTGTCGAGCGAAGCTTGCACTCCGGAATAGTGAGCCTTTTTTTCCCGTCAACGCTTGTCTTCTCCACGCGAGCAAGCCGCCCGTTGCAGCCGTACTGACTCTCGCCGATAACGCCGCAGCGACTTTCGTTTCCGAGGAGTCCTGCGAATCCTCCTCGGGTTCCCCTCCGGCATGACCAACAGCTCAAATGCCTCTTCACGACGTTCTACTCCGTCGCAATCGCCTCTGCCAACCCCGAGATCGATCTACACCGACATCAGCCGCTCGCTACGTCGAGGAGAGGAGGCACAAACCAAGCACGCGGCTTACACGGCGGCTTGCAACCAGCTCGTCGCCAGGCGGAGACTCGAAAACACGTTTGCGATCTCGTCGTCGCAGTTCGCAGCGCAGCGCAAGATCGCCCTCTCAAGCTGCGGAGCCGACTGGGAGGAAGGCTGGGGACAAGTCTGCGACCGGTATGTTCTCTTCACCCGCGACTGCCATGCTTTCGTTTTCCTGACCTCCTCAGCGGGCGAAAAGCCTTTCCAAGACGGGCGATTACGAAGCCGCGGCACGCTTCGCTTTCTACGCCGGTCAGCTGGAAAAGTCGATGCA
Organism: Rhodotorula sp. JG-1b; assembly: GCA_001541205.1. Classification (NCBI taxonomy): domain Eukaryota; kingdom Fungi; phylum Basidiomycota; class Microbotryomycetes; order Sporidiobolales; family Sporidiobolaceae; genus Rhodotorula; species Rhodotorula sp. JG-1b. Next base: position 65,160 of record KQ954485.1, on the reverse strand, counting down.
GTATTTGCGGTTCTGCAAAGGTAGGCATGTCTGGCTTGGACGGTGTCGAGGTCGCGTTTTGATTTGTGCCGCGCCTACAGACGAAAAGCTGCGCTTGCTGTCGCCGATTGTGGCTGCATATGTGAGTGCACATGCTTTTTGAATGCCGGGGCTTGTAGCATACTGCTGACCCAAGAGACGCCACGCAGCTGGCGCAAAAGGATTCGGCAAGAGGCGCCGAGTCTCACTACGCCTCGCTCTGCCGCACCCTCTCTTCCGACGTGGAAACGCCGTGGGTGCGAGCGATGTTTGCCTACCTAGCCACCAGCGATTGGAGGGAACTGGTGGACGAGATGGGACTGCCGTTGAGGGATCGGGTCGGGGTGGCTTTGCGGTACGTGCAGCTTTTTTCCGGAGTCGTTTCTCGTCAAAGTCTGGTCGCTCACAAACTCGCTTGCTCTGGAAAAAAACAGCTTCCTCTCCGACAGCGAGGTACGCTGCGTCGCTTTTCGTCTCGTATCTGATCCTCACTGACGCGCATTCTTGGCAGCTCATCCCCTTCCTGCAAGAACTGGGCGACGAGGCGCTGTCGTCGAGCGATCTCGAAGCGGTCGTCCTCTTCGGCCTGCGCAACGATGGCCTGAACCTGCTCTCGTCCTACGTCGACCGTACCGCCGACGTTCAGACTGTCGCGCTCGCCTGCTCTTTCACCTCGCCAGGCATGATCCGGGCAGACATGCGCGTCACTCGTTGGGTCGAGACCTATCGAGCGCAGCTCGACCGCTTGCAGCTCTACTCGGCGCGAGCGATCTTTGATTCGGCACGAGGGAGACGCGCCAGAGCGACGCTTGAGCAGGCTCGGGCGGCAGGCCGTACCGCGGAGGCAAACGAAGTCGCGCAAGCGATTAGGAAGACCGCGCCGCCCCAGATCATGCTCCGTTGCCAGTTCTGCTCCACGGTCATCGCTCCCTCGAAGGGCATCAACTCTGAGGTCGGCGAGTCTCGCAGCCACGGCTCCGGCGGACCAAACAGGGTACAAATGGTTCGCAGTCTCAGCTTGACCTCGACTCGCAAGCTGATAACCTCAACACGCGCAGTCGTCGGTATGCCCATCTTGCAGTAAACAGCTTCCAGCCTGCTGCATCTGCCTCGTGCGGCCGTCCCTGCACTCGTTCCAGACCAATGGCCGTAAGCCTCTCCATATCCGTCGTCTCCCAACCTTGACCGTGACTGACCGTGAAGAGAGGCACAGCCGCGACGCTGGCCTGGTGCCAGAAATGCCGGCACGGCGGTCACGCTACGCATCTCCTCGCCTGGTTTGAGGGTGGGTGCTTCCGGATCACAGGCCCCCTCTTGCTCTGCGCTGACTGCCCGAACTCGATCTCTTCAGTATCGCGAGTATGTGCCGTTGCTGGCTGCGAATGTTCGTGTAATTCCGAGCACCGGTAGAATGTCAAACGGTTACATGTTGTCACAACAGGATACTTTTCTATCAACAAGAACACGACGGGCGGATACTTCTACAGCGTGACAAGAGTTGCTCGGTGTGCCAGGACGGGCGAACCGCCCTTCTTTTTCTTCGGCCGATTCCTCCGCGAGCGGTGCTTGAGAGAAATGAATCTCGTCACCAGACCGCTCCAGTTTGCGATTCGTCTCCACTCTGGCACTCTGCACGCGGTGTCTGAGCGGAGGCCCGCGATGCGGGAGATGGACGCGCACGGAGTTGATGAGGAGAAAGGTCAAGGCGGCGTCGGTGCCGATCAGATACATCCAGATGACGAAGAAGTAGGCAAGCTCCATCCTGCGAATAGGGCAAGGGTCAGAGCTCGGCTCGCAATAAGGGTAAACATGGACTCACATAGAGAGGCGCCCGAAGATCATTCGAGGGGACAAGAGGAGCCAGAGCCCGACGGCGAGGCAAGCGGTCGCGAGCGCGATCACAGCGGCTAGAAACTGCTTAGGGAAGCTCGTAAGTATGCGGTAAGCTCTGCAGGATCGGTAGCCACTTGCAATCCATACGTCCAGCTCGATCTTTTTGAGCGCGAGGACCTGCTTCGCTTGCGTCCGATAAGCAGATTGGCGATGCGGTCTGTCGGCCGCAATGCGCTTTAGATCGTTGATCGACGCTCCTCGCCGTACGGAAGGCTGGGCGACGTGGTCCGACTCGGCCTCTTCGTAGCGCATCTCGACCACGCGGTTGCAAAGTACTGGAGTGGTCGTTCCGGTTCCGTGGGGGTGGGCTTGCTCGGCAACGAGCAGCGCGGATCCGAACGGATGTTCCGGGTGCTCGGTCTCGCCTTCCAGAAGCACCGGAAGGATCACTGTGGGATCGCTGGCCGGAATGCAGTCCAAGTTGAAGCTGAGATATACGAGGACTCGTCAGAACTGCAGCGTTTTGTTCGCATCACAATAGCTCACGTACCGGATCTGCCGCCGGAGCGTGAGGACCAGGGCCATCCCGCCCAGGTTTGCACAGATCACGAGTAGCGAGCAGAAAGCGTAGAGCGCTCCGTCGACCCGCGCGACCCTGCAGCAGAGCTCCATCAGCTGCGGAGCGAAGTGGCCAAAGAGAGCGCAGCATACGTCATGACCACATCGTACCGCTCGTTGACATGTCGACGTAGAGGTGCGGTCCAAGCCAGGATCTCCGCCGCCGAGGCGTTTGGGAGAGCTGAGGCTGCGTTCTTCAGTTGTTCCGACAGCGCAATCTGGGCGTCCCACGTGTTGCGCCATGCAAGCGAAAGGACTATGTCCAAGGTCTGGTCACAGCTCGGGTCAGTTTCTGCTTGGCGTCGCTCAGGAAGACTGACTAACGAGCACGGAAAGGAAAAAGCCTGCGAAGCCCGACAGGTAAAGGCCGTTCGCGATCAGCGGCGATAGCAAGTGTCGTCCGGCCGCTTCTTGCGTGGCGAGAATGCTAGCCTGCAGGTTGGCATAGGAGGAGAGCCACATATGTGCCCCAACGGGGATCCAGATGATCGACCGCCCTGGAACGCGGTAGCGGTAAGCCCTCACCGTCATGTTGATCGCTTTGATCGGGCAAGAAACGAGAGACGACTCACAGAAAAAGGCACTCCGCTGATGAGATCGCTCAAAGAAAACTTCGTAGAACGAGAGGGTCAGTCCGATTGACAGCCCGCAGGTAATTAGCGACATGGCGGCGAAGAGAAGATGTTGGCTGCAGGAATGCGAGGTCAGCGACCGCATCACAAGCTGATGCTTTGAGTACTCACTTTCCGACTATATATCTGCCCCTTGATCGGCGGACCAGCTTCCACAGCCAGATGCTCTTCTTTTTCCGCTGGCAATCGACGACGTGAACTGCCATGTACACGCAAGAAAGGACGATACCACTGCGGATGGCCTAGTCAGAGGCCCGTAATATGATAAAGCCGACCGCAAGCGTGAAGTGGACGTACTAGCCGGTGAGCGCCCAGAGAACTGCCAGTCTCGGGATGAAACCCGCGTTCAAAGCCGGGTTGAAAGTTTCGTCGAGAGAGCGCAAGTACGTTGCGTAGGGATCCTCGCCGGGCGGCACCGGCGGGAAAGACACCAGCCCCATCACCGCCCACCGTGGCGCAGTCTGCGGTCGGCAGAGTAGTCGACCTGTCGGTCGCAGTGGGGACACAGCTCGAGATGATCCTCCTCCGAGAGCGACGTAGATTTTCCGTCAATGTTCAAGCGCGAAGCGTGACAGTGACTCTCTGCGCGAGTCTGTTTGACATAGCAGCACGCAGCTCGAAGCAAGAGGTACCGAGGGCTGGTCGCGCCCCTCCAAGCTGACCTTCATCAGCGAGGAGCGAGCCGATCGCCCTTCGAAAGAGATGGAGCGGATCTCCGTTGCGTGCCCCGATCGGGTGATCGGTCCAGAGCTCGAGACTAAACTGGGTAACTCGGTCTTATCTCTCTACGATACAGTTACACTTTGACGGTCCGATCTCCTGATCTTGATTGCGCCGCTTTGTAGATCATCCTGCGGCGCCGCGAAGTACTGTATTTTCAGTGTCGGTGTTTGAGACTGCGATGCAGGCACAGCCCGCGTAAGGGTACAGTCCGGCCAAGCCATTATGTAATGATCTCATCAAGTATGTCCCGCGGGATCCGAATGCTGACCTGACAGCACAAGCTAGTCAACCCTTAAAGAGCCAAGTTGAATTGTCAGGACACGACACGAGGTCCTGATCGAGACGGCGTGCGGAAGATCGGAAGAGATATTGCATTGTAATGTGAGTAAGTAAAGACGACAGCACTCTATGCGCCCATCGTCTGCGCCCCAGATCTAGGGTTGTTGATCCGCAGCGCTTGACGCCATGGTCAGGCTGTCTAGCTCGTCGCTGGCGAGGAGTCCCGAGGCGCTTGCGCCGCGTCTGTTCTTCGAGCCTTGTCCGAGGACCCTGGCCAGGAAGGAGTTGGTCGGCGCGAAGTGTCGGACAACATTGAGCAGCAGCAATGTCAAGGCGACGTCGACGCCGATCACGAACATCCACGGCACGAGGAAGTATGCGACTTCGGTCCTGCGCCCGGGATAAAGAGCCGTCAACGTAGTCCTCGCGTCTTGACCAAGGACCTCCCTCGTCATCATCGACTCACGTGGCCCACCGCGCGTAAACCGAAGTCGGAGAGATCGCGAGCCATAACCCGATCGCCGAGCAAAACAGCGCAATGACGACGATGGCGCCGAGAAGCTGCAGAGACAGGATATCGTTGAGCGCGAGTTATGAGGCGGAACAGTGTGCACGAGTGCGGACGTACAACGAGCACGTCCCACTGAACCTTCTTGAGCGCGAGCAGTTGCTGCGCTTGCTGCCGTTGCGCGGCGGACGCTGTTGCCTCGTCCTCCGCGGCGTGTCTGAGCTCTCCAACAGACAGGCCTTTGCTCGGCAGAGGCTGTGCAACGTCCAGCGGGCCAGGGCCCGGACCCTCCAGTCGCTGCTCAACGCTTCGCACGAAGATGACCTGCTTCGCCGGGGGATTCCCCGCGCCCTTCTCGTCGACGCGGGCGGAGGCGGAGAACGGACAGAGAACGGGATCGGTCGATGAGGCGGTGGTGTCGTCGCTCGAGGGTATGGGCAGAGTCGGACGGAATACCGGCGCGCTTGCAGGGTGATCGTCAGCGAGGCGGCGCATGTTGAACCTGCGTGAGAGAATGGTCAGCCTTGTCGAGATCATCGAGGTTGCTGGCGGGAAGCGGGCGTACTTGATTTGCCGTTGCAAGGTGAAGAGCAGAGTAAGACCGCCCAGGTTGACGACGATGACCATCGTAAAAACGAACGCGTACAAGGCGTTGATGACGCGCAAGGTGCTGTGGACCGCGGAGTGTCAGTCGGACGATACATTCGCGAGCGGGAAGAAGGAGCGCACGTGATTACGAGCCCGAGCCTGCTGTTGACGCGGTGGATCAACCCTTCGGCGATGGTCAGAGCCTCCTCGGGCGTATCGCTTGGTCGAGTAAGGGCAAGGATTTCGAGTCGCGCCAGTAGCTGCATGGTGGCGGCCCAGCATTGCGACCACGCCCAGCCACAAACGATGTCGAGCGCCTGAAGACTGATCGGTCAGCTGCCCCGCTCCGCTTGCCAAAAAAACAACGGTTCTGCAGACTCACCACACACGAGAGGAGCATTCCAAAGAATACGCTCAGATAGAGAGTGTTCATGAACAGCGGCGAGAGGGTGTTTTTCCTTGCTGCCGATTGAGAAGAGAGGATCCCGGCTTGCAGGTTGCTCGACGACGTGGTCCAGAGGTGCACGCCAAACACGATCCAGATCAAGGTCCGCCAGTAGAACGCTTCGTCTTGATGCGTGCCATCGATAAAGACTTGGTGAAAGCTGGCGAAATAGCCGATACTGACGGCGCAGCTGATAAAGCTGAAGATGGCGAAAAGGAAATGCTGGCTGTTCGGTCGAGAGGATTTCGGTCAGCCTTGCTCCGGATGTCGAGATGCAGCTGAGAAGACGCTACGCTCACTTTCCAACGATATAGCGCCCGTTCGTACGGCGCACGAGTTTCCAGAACCAGATGCTCTTTTTCCGGCGCCGATGTTCAACGACCAAAACAATAAAGTAGGCAAGCGAGGCCAAGACTCCACTGCACGTATTGAGAGGGTCAGCGACGAGATACAGTCCCGAGTAACTTCACGAGAGGAGGACGTACTATGCTCCCAACACCCACAGGACGATGAGCCTGGTCGTGAACCCTCGCGCCGGCGTCTGATAGAATATCGCCTCGATGAACTGGATGTAGAACTCGTACGGCGGGATGCCCGGAGGCGCTTCGGGCAAGTTGATGAGGGGCATACGTGCTGGCCTCGGAAGTCGCTGCTCTCCGATGCAGTGTCGTCGCCTCGCTTCTGCCGTTCGCTTGCCGTGACAGGGCCCCGGGGGGCCGTAATCCGTTCGCTCAGACGTGTACAGGCGACGGCGAGGAGTGACAGCTCGCTATGGTGCGCAGGTGGAGGAGTACAAGCTGTTCGTCGACGAGAGAGCCTGCACAACAGCGGCCGGGGAGCTTCGGACTGCGCATCGCCAGCCTCAGAAAGCGAGTCCTTGGTGCCGGAGCAAAAGGCTGTTCGCGCGTTGGCGAATCTAAAGTCAACTTTGACGGGTCTTTACCGGATGCGGACTGAGCGATAAAGTCCGATTAAGTCTGGCGGCCGCGGCCGGCCGGCCTCGCGCCAAGTCACGCTGCGAAGCCTCCCCTCAGCCGCCTTTGACGCGGAAACTTCATCAAGCCGAGTCGATCAAAGCGACGAAGGGCAGCAAAGCCCACTAACTATAGGCATAGGTAGCTGGGTCGAAGCAGGGGGAGGCAGCATGACGAAGCGCTTGACCAGTCCGTACGATCGGAGCGTCGACTACGCCGAACTGGCGAGGAACGTGCCGTCACTATCCCCCTTGTACGTCTGGTCGTCCTCGTCGTCTTTGAGCGCGTCGCAGACAAGCTGAAGCCAAGCGATACGTTCCCAGTTTGACAGTGACAACTACTGGCCGGTCGACGCTGGATTTTCAGGATGAAGCGGCGGTCCGGTGAGGGAGAAAGACGCCGATACGCTTTGCGTTCTCCTGTGCCGACTCATGCTTCCCTCCCGCAGAGCTCTCAACGGCGCCTTGTTGAAGCGAGACTTTGATCTCGACGTCGAATTACCGGCAGATCGGCTTTGTCCTTCGGTACGTGGCGCTGCAACAAGACTCGTCTCCTTGAGCTGACGGTCTCTCTTCTCCCTTCCCAGGTTCCGAGCAGGTGAGATGACCGAGAGACGCAGAATCGCAGCCGTCAACTCACCACTCCCCTCTACTCACGACTCTCCTCTCGCAGATTCGACTACGTGCTCCATTGTCTCGAACTCGTTCGCCAGACACGGCGAACGCAGGCGCTCGAAGCAGTTCCCGAAATTCAAACAGGACTCGATATGTAGGCCTGCTTCCTCTCTGTCGCCTCATGACATTTCCTTGCTCATCTGGTACGCGATACAGTGGGACAGGTGCCTCTGCCATCTACCCGCTTCTAGCCGTGCGGTATGCGGCCTCTCGTGCGTCACAAGACTTTGCGAATCTGCGCATGCTCGCCACGGACATCAACGACAAGTCGCTCGCACTCGCCAAGAGCAACGTCGAACGCAACGGCCTCGCTGAAGCCATCTCGGTGTATCGCGTCGAGCCGGACGGACCCATCTTCCCGCCTGCTGTGATCGACGCTGCTTCCCAGTGAATTTCCGACGCTTCTCGGATTCGGACCCGGAAGACCTGTGATCCTGACGACAAAACTGCGACGCCAGCATCGACTTCACAATGTGCAACCCGCCATTTTACGATTCAGCCGAAGAGATTGCTTCTCTCGAGGCAGGCAAAGATCGCTTGCCGTTCGCAGTGAGTTTTTTCCTGCTCTTGTATTCGCGCGCGTGCTGACGTCCGAAACAGATATGTACCGGTGCAGATAACGAGATGGTCACGCCAGGTGGCGAAGTCGCTTTCGTCTCTCGCATGATTCAGGAAACTCGGGCGTTCGGGAGGTCGAGGATAAAGTGCGTCTTTTCACCCTGTTCTACACTTCCCGCTGTGCTCATGGCGTTTAAATGCCCGTAGATGGTTCACTTCGCTCCTTGGCAAGTACTCGAGCATAGCGCCTCTGATTGACGAGCTCAAATCTTGCGAGGTAAGCCAGCAAGTTCGGCGGAAAGAAGGGTTTGAGCGCCACTGACTCGCCGCTGTTTTTCGCGGCCAGATCCTCAACTACCACGTCTCTGCTCTGCCGGCGCGGGGGCACACGACTCGTTGGGTCCTGAGCTGGTCGATACAGGATTGGCGAGTCCCGCCGGTAAGGGAAACTGATCCTCCTTTCTTCTGGACAACGGCGAGTTCTGATGCTGATCCGGTCGTTCCACGTCTACAGTTCCTAATCAAAGACACGATGGCGAGGGAGGGGGTATCGTCAACCCCCGCCGGACCATCTTTTCCCCTGAAGCGATTCCTCTCCCCCGCGACGGCGCCACTCGTCTTTGTCCCGACGGCCGTGCCGAGTCGCAGCGCGGACGACAACGCTATGCGAGACGGAGTCGTAAGCGCATTGCGAAGTGCTTTGGACGAGTTGGTCCGAGCCGGTGAGCAGGCTGCGGAGGGTCGAGACTTTGAATGGAGCGATGAACCGACCGGCGGTGGTGGAGGAGGAGAAGGCGGCGGCGGGGTTGCGCAACCGGAACGGACGTTTTGGGTGACGGCATCGCGAAACGTCTGGTCCCGGAAAGCGCGCCGAGCTGCGGCTCTTGCTGCAGCTGCAGCCTTGGAGGCGCCTAAGAGCGAGTCTCCTGCGGCGACCCGCGCGCAGGAGCAAGTCGGGCCAGCTGCCGCCCCCGGGGTGACGAAAGATCCGCCGCCGCCGCCGAGATCACCCATGCTCGAGCTCCGTATCGAAATCCGTCCGGCGGCGCCGCGCGAAACGAAAAGCTCCGTAGAGCGGGACGGCGGTCCAGCGTCTTCCTCCTCCTCGTCGATCCGGCTCGAAGGGTGGTGGATCCGCGGGTTGGATCAAGAACGGAGTGCGCTCGAGGGGTTGTGGGGCTTTTTGACCCGTAGGATAGGTGACGCGGTCCGGGAGAGGGAGGTCGGAGCAGGAGGAAAAGAGGGAGAGGGCGTAGGAGGCGGCGAGACCGAGGGGGGCGGAGGCGGAGCCGTAGGATCTCGAAAGAAGCGCAAGTTATAGACGAAGGCGGTTGCTTCTGATCCGAATCCGGTAGTGGGTGTGCCGCGGCCCGCCAAAGTGGACGAGGATGAGGGAGAGCGCAACCGGCCGTCCGACCGGAGAAGCAGCTCAGAAACTGATTGGGCCCATTTCCCCTGCACGCAAAAAACCGCTCTGATCAGTAATCTTGATTCGCCGGATGGCGAGGACGAGCGAGAAGCCAGGACTGACCGGAAAAGGTCACGCGAGTCTTTTCGATGCTGCAGAGCGCGTCCAATCTCGGACAGGGTTCCGCCTCGACGCTCACTTCATACACCTGCCTCGGCGTATGCGCAATGATGACGCCAATATTGCGCCAGGCAAAGAGGCACACGTTCTCGAGCGTCGAGGGTCGAGAAATGAAGAACGAGACGTCCGAGTCGAGGTTCTTGTGGTTGAGGACCTCGTGGACACCCATGTGGACGGCGTCTTCGAGGATCGCGGCTCCGACTACTTGGCCGCTACGAGCGTTCGTTCCGACCGGAACATGTTCAAAGGATGGGGTCAGTCTCGAGTGACCAAACACAGCGAAAGGAAAAGGAAGAAACCGCAAACGGGCGCACGTTTTTCGACTGACGGGGGCTTTGAACTTGATCTCGAAGTGGTACACATGCCCGTGCACAGCCATGCCCGGCAATCCCCACCTCGCTTGGTTCTGCTGCTCCGACAAGGCCGGACACCACAACCGATGGATCGCGTTCACTGCCGTGTGCAAGTCCGCAAAAAGGACATCAGCGTAGCTCGAGTTGGGGGGGCGTCAGGCTCAGAGCTTCTCTCTGTGGGACGGATTCGCGTGGCGCACCTGTACAGCGATGCGTGACGGTGACGAGCGGCGCTTCCTCGTCGAGACTGGTCGTGGCCGACAGGGCAGCGGGCGTAGCGGCAGCCGCCGGTTCGGACGGACTGAGAGCCGTACTCGGACTAGCGTGATCAATCTCCATAACCCTCCACAACGAGCGCGAGGTGCGAGCGCGAGCAAGGAAGAGTGAGGAGTTTCTTCTCTTCCTTCACATGCAGCGAACGGGCAGAGAACGGAATTACAAAATCGATTGTACAGAGTGAGCAGCAAGGGAATGATAGATATGGGAATAGAGACACTACTACTTGGTTCGAGTCGGGCGCGCAAACCTCTGCCTCCTCCTTCTCCGCCTCGAGCAACAAGCGAAAACACCTTTCTCCTCCTCCTCTTTCCGCCGATCAGTTTACCGCCTCACCTCGGCGTACATGCCAATGACAGCTCCGAGGCCCATCCCGAGCGCGACGACTCCCCAAACGCCCTCGACAGCCGAGTCGAAGCTCCACTTCGCGACCGTCGTTGCGGCGGAGGGGGCGATCCTCGCGTCGAGCAAGATCTGGCCGAGGTTGCGGAGCGCGGTCGATGCGACGGTGGAGGTCGAGGTCGAGGAGGAGGAGGAGGAGGAGGGGAGGATGTAGCCGCGGAGGAGGGCGATCGCGAGGCGAGAGAGGGTAAAGATGACGGCGTTCGGGGGCGAGAGGTGCTTGTGAGCGGCCGCGGTGCGCTTCGAGACGGCGCTACGGCGACCACCGCGCGGAGTGGTCGGGTGATGTTGCGATTGTTCGGTGGTATTGGCGTGCGGGAACGAGACCAAGGTGGCGATCACGAGGGGGACGAGGCAAGTCGTGAGAGCCCACGCGATGACGGCGCGGAGGAAACTCGGATGCAACAAGACCGTCACGGCGGGCAATTTGAGATCGAACGCTGGCGTCTGCGTGCGCCGGTGGAGCCAATCGTGGGGACCAAAGTGGTGTTCGACCCACGGGACCGACTCGTACACGAGCCAGGAGAGTTCGGCGGCGAGGATCAACGCGACAATGACCCAAGTTTGGCTCGCCTTGTCCTGGACGTCTTCGACGAGGGTGGCAGTTTCGCGAGCGGCGTGACGGAGAGTGACGCTTCCGCGGCGGGCGAGGTGCGAGAACGAGCCGGAGCGGGTGGTGCGGCGGAGGAGGGCGTTCGAGGCGGGGACGAGGGCCTGGGTGAGGACTTGGTTCGCGCCGCTGGCGGCGGCGTTGGCGACTGTTTCGCCCTCTCCACCGCCGTGGAGGAGGGTATCGACGATCTTGTTGTGGAGCAAGGCGTCGCGGTACGAGGTGACAACCTCGCCGACCGGCTGGTCCTGTTGGTCTTGCGGCTGGTCGTTCTCGTCGTCGTCTCCGGTCATTTCCGAGTCTCCGTCCTCAATGGCGTTCTCGTGCGGGTCCGGGGTGAACTCTCCGCTCTTGCGAGATTCGCGCATCGAGTGCCACAAGCCGATGAAGCGCGGATCTTGCCTCTGTTGCGGGTTGGATTTCAACTCGGCCCTGACAGCTTCGATGATCTCGGGGCGGCGGGTGCCGTCTGGGAGGCCGAGTTGGAGAGCGCGGGCGATCTCTGCGAGCTCGTCCTTGCGCTTGGCGAGGAGCGGGCCTGCATGTGCAGAGGGGTAAACAACGGAAAGAGGAGGCGAGGGGACAAAGTCAGTTCGGAGGAGCTGCTGGACGATGGATGCAAGGCATGCAGGCTGACCAGAGTAGTTGACCATGTCGACTCCCTCTTTCAGCACTCGACTAGACCGAGTGTAGAGAGTCTAGTCGAGGGGGAAAGGAAAGGAAGAGCGAGCCACGCGGAAGCACAAGAGAGAGTGCTCGAGGGGAGGCGCGCACGACTTGGGCCAAGACGTCAGCAGCTGAGATCGCCAGTCTCTCCCTCTGCGAGCATAGCCTAGGCCAGGTAAGCACTCGTTGACGGTAGTCAAAGTAGATCAGCGCTGATCACCCGCATCCTCCTGCTGTTGCCCTGCGTCGTCTCGACTCTTTTGCTCCTCGGCCCTGGTGCCGCCCCACAGCTCGTCACGACTCAGCTGCTCTCACTGCCGACCACCGGAGCCATGAAGCGACTCTTTCACCGCAAGGACAAGAACAAATCCTCTTCCGAGCAGGGCTCCTCAGCGGGGGCGACACCCCCGACGGCGCAGTACCCGTCCCCGGGTGTCACCCCTCCTCCCGCCGCCGTCCCCTTGAACGCACAGCCTCCACCCGGGATGGTCGCCGTCCAAGGCCAGCAAGGCGCCGCTTATGTCCCGAGACCGCCCCGCGTACAGGATGTCGGCAACGCCATCGGCTGGTCCGTCGCCATGACCGCGTTCGACTTCGGCTACCTGCTCGAACTCGCAGACTACCTCGCTTCGAGCGCGAGTGCCAGCAAGGAAGCTGCAAAGGCTCTCACTAAAGAGTTCAAGGTGAGCTCTGGGGGCAACGGGGGGATTAACTTGAGACCGAAGCGCACGGCTACTACCGCCGGTGGTCCCGTGTGGACTGGTCTCCAGTTTCACCATCCTGAAGCTGACATGGCACCTTTTTGCAGCACGCCACTCCGCCGGCGCAAGAGCGCGCAGTCCGCTTGACCGGAATTCTGTTCCGCAACACCGACACGAGGTTCCGCCGTACGTCGCAGTCTCTTCCCCCTTTCAGTTCTGTCAACGGCACTACGTCCCCAGACGTTCGTCGCTGTTCAGATTGTTGATACAAGCTTGCACCGTACAGAACAAGTCGCGCAGAAAAAGTTCCTCGCAGCCCTGACCGGCCTCGTCTCGTCCCCAAGTTCCACTCCCTCCGTCAAATTCATGGTCTTCCGCGTCCTGTCCCCACTCGCATACGAGACGCGAAACGATTCCGACCTCTCTTCCATCACGCACGCGTACGATGCCCTGCTGGCGGATCCCAAGACGAGGCCGACGCCCGAGACGGTCGGCGAAGAGGGTTACGACCCGGCCCTGTTCCCGCCGCATGGCGCGCCTCTCGATCCGGAAGATCCACTCCTCCGGCCTGAGGCGCTCCTCTCCGGTGATGGCGGTAGGAGTTCTAGGTCTCAGCGACCCCGCCCCGAACGATTCCCGACCGGGTTGGAACAGATGCAAGATCTGCGCAAGCGTGCCGTCGAGGGGCGAGGGTACGCGGCCATGTTGACGGATGCGGTGAACCATGCCGAAGAGGAGGAAGAGAAGGAGAGGAGAAGGAGGAGCGCGCAGGGGTTGCCGCCGGTCGTGGTGCAACAAGCTGCCGCTGGTTCGGGAGATGACGAAGACGGTCACGAACGGGAAGTCCGAACCGGCCTCGAAGCGAATGAAGTCGTCCAGGTGCGTGCGCGCGTGGACTCTTTTGCTCTGTAGCCTTTCTCGCTCTCTCGCTCGCTCGTACGCTGACTGGACGATACCTGCGACGACAAAATGACGACGCGCAGGAGATCCACGCCAAACTCCTCGAGGTGCAAGATTTCCTCACTTCGAACCTCGAATGGGCCGCAGCCCAAGCGGCCCAATCCCGCGCCAGAGCCGATGCCGAACAGCCGTCGAACACTGCACAGACTCCGACTCCCGCCCCTGCCGCGGCAGCAGCGTCGCAGGGTCAAGGTCGGCCGACGGACGTTCACCTCGCGAGCAACAACCCGTTTGCGGCGGTCTTGTCGGGCGAGGTGCCGATCTCTGCCTTGACCGAGGAGTCGAACAAGTCGACGACGGAAGAGGAGGACATCCTGAGCGAGATCTTGACCGCCACTCCCGAAGTGCGCCTTTTCCTTCTGTTTGTTTCTCAGCCAATTCACTAAAAGCAACCACTCTGACTGACCCTGGTCCTCCCCCAGATCTCCGAAGCCCTCGAGAGCTACGCGACTCGACTCGCCAACGCCCGCGAGCGCGCCAACGAAGATGCCGAACTCGCGACAGCGATGGCTCGTTCGGTCGCCGAGACGCGCGTCGACCGGTACGCGCTCGAGCAAGAGAGTCGGTACCGATCGGATACGATGCGGACGCATGATTATATGGAGGGGGTGAGTGGAGATCGTGATCGTGCGGCGGAGGGCGGTCAGAATCAGGGGCAAGGATACGAGGAGGCAGGCTCGAGGGCGCCGTATGATTCGCAAGCGGCGTTCTTCGGCCAGCAGCAACAACAGCAACAACAATCGCCACAGCCTTTGTTGCACGAGTCGGCGCCAGTCAGTTCTGCGTCGCCGTACGACGGGCTCGAAGCTCTCGCCGGTTTGACTTTCGACCCGCCCGCGGCGCAGAACAACGCGACCGCCGAAGATCCGTTCGCGTCCACTGCTGCTCAGTACAACACTTCGCGCGTGTCCGATCTGCCATCCCTGAACCCGTTCGCTCCGACAAACCCTTATGCGTCTTTGACTGCGTCGTCGCCCGCTCGAGGAGGAGGAGGGGGGTCATACGAGCCCGACTCGATTCTGGAGGGTCAGGAAGCCTCCCACACGACGCCGATGATCCGTCCCGTCGGGTCTCCGGTCGATGAACACGGCGTGAGGGAACGGTCGACGACCGATTCGTCGATCAAGAGTTCTTACATCCCCGAAGCGCCTTCGGCGAAAGCGCTCGGGAAATTGCGGCGAGTGAGCGTCGGTCAGAGTAAGTCTCCAAAGACAGCTTCTCGCTACCATACGACGAAATACTGACGCTGCCTTTTTACGATCCCCTCCGCAGGTGCGGACGAAGAACTCGGACGGGTGCAGCAGGAACAACTTGAAAGCGCGTTGCGGGAACGGTACCGCCTCAACCGCGAGGCCGAGCTGCAACGGCGCGAACAACAACAACAGCAGCAGCAGCAGCAGCAGCAGGGTGATGGAGGTTTGTAAGAGGTTCATGTATCACTTTGACGGTCCTTTTCGCCTCCTTTTTGTCTTGCGCGGGGGATGCGTGCGCCGGCTTAGCGCTCCTTTTCGCCTCGGACCTTTCTCGACTAGATCCCGCAACTCTACGAGTGCAAGAGCACTTGCTTTTCGACCCCTATGGTATGCATGAGAGAAAGGAGGGAAGGAAAGATTTTGCACGGCCGGCAGTCCGTTGTCACGTGTCTAGCGAGCGACCTTTGTGGGGCGACACCACCACGCGTTGCGAAGGCATCGGCTTGGTCTCTATGCACACACACTCTCGTATTGCAACATACTATGCTCGCCAGACGAATCCTAAGACACTGCGCTACCGCCCAGCTTGGAACGCGGGCGCTACACTCGACCGTCCCTTCGCTCGCCGTACTCGGTTTGCGCGCAGAGGACCCGGCGCGGAGATGGGAACGCCGTGCCGCACTGGACCCGGATGCGGTCCGCCAGCTCGTCCAAGATGGGCACAGTGTGCTTGTTGAGCAGTGCAGCAAGAGGGCGATCCGAGAGGAGGAGTACAAAGAGGTGAGTCGTCCGTTCTCGATCCGGATGAACTGAAACTTCGGATCAGCTACGCACTGGCATCGGCTCGCTCATTCTGCTTTATACTTTCTCATCGGGGTAGGCAGGCGCAGAGATTGTTTCCAGGCTCGATCCGCTCGCATGCGACGTGATCGCCGGCGTGAAAGAGCCAGTCGCTTCGACTTTGCCGCTCTCTTCCGGAACCGCTACCCGTCGCCCGGCCGCCCATCTCGGCTTCTTCCACTGCCACAAGGGCCAGTCGTACAACTTCCCACTCGTCAAGACCTTGCTCGAATCGTCAAGGCAGTGCGGGACTCGCTTCATCGATTACGAGCTCCTCACCGATGCTCCGACCAAAGACGCGAATGGAAAAGAAACCGGAGGAGGTGGAGGCAAGCGAACAGTCGGCTTCGGCTTCCTGGCAGGCTACAGCGGTATGGCCGACGGGCTCGCGCAACTCGGAACGAAACTCCTCGCCGCCAAGGGGGCCGCGACGCCCTTCTTGAGTCTCGAACGCCCAGTTCAAGCCGGAACGGTGGACAAGATGCGACAGGAACTTGAGCGGGTGGGCGAGGCAATTCGCGAGGGAGGTCTCGACGGCCTCGAGAGTCCGGTGAGCACAGTATAGCAACGGGCGCCGGAGACGAAGGGGTTTGCTCCGGAAACTGACCTATATCTGCCGCTTGTCCAGCTCGTCATCGCGATTACCGGCAAGGGTAAAGTCGGAGCCGGCGCTCGTCTAGTCTTGGAGCAGCTCGGTGTCCAATGGATCCAAGCCGACGAACTCGAGAGCATCTCCCGCAAGTCGAGTGAGTCTCGTTTTTTTTTTCCCGCCCGTGTTCAGTCAACCCCTCAGCGTTGCCGAGCTGACTCGGACCTTTTGAAACAGAGAGTGACCAGCGAATCGTATATGCTTGCCACCTCGAGCTGTCGGACTACCTCGTCAACCGCACGGGCAAAGCGTTCGACCGAGCGGAATATCGCGAACACCCCGAGCGGTTCGAGTCAGTATTCCACAGCAAGGTCAGCTCGGGCGGCTTCTCTCTCGGTCTCATTCACTCCTAACCTGACACAGCCGCACCCGCCCTCCGTGACAGATCGCGCCTTTCGCCACCGTCTTTTGCAACGGCGGATTATGGAACCATTCATCCCCTCGCCTTCTCACCACCGCACAACTCGCCGAACTGCAGTCGAATCCGCACAGTCAGCTCACGTCGATCGTCGACATCTCTTGCGATTTCGACGTGAGTCTGCGAACGACAAGGGGTTGACGGTGGTGCTTTCTTGTTTGCTGATTCGAACCTTGTTTAGGGATCGCTCGAGTTTGTTCGGCACGCCACAACTCTGGACGACCCCATCGTCCAGTATGATGCCCGCTCCGACCGGTTACATCGCGAGTGAGTGTGCTCGGGCATCCCAAAAGACTCGGAAGAGACATCACGTGCTGAAAGTAAACCCTGCCCGCAGCGCATCTGATCGCCACTCCATTCAGCTGTCCACGGTGGAGATCCTCCCCTCGGCTTTCCCGCTCGACGCAACCAAGCAGTTCTCGAACGCTCTCTTGCCCTACATCCGTCAACTCCTCGACGATCCAAAGTTCGAGAACGCCCGCGCGGCCGATCCCGAGACGGTCGACGCGCTCCATCGCGCGACGCTCGTCCGGGATGGCGAGCTCGAAACGAAACACCGATGGGTGATGGAACTGATGGAGAAGTCCTCAAAGCGTCAAAGGGCAGTGGTGCTCGGAGCTGGGTGAGGCGACCCGTCGATGATAAGTGCAAGGTCCGCTCAGTCGCTGACTTTTCTCAACAGCCTCGTCGCCGGTCCGGCAATCCGGACCTTGAGCGCTCGCTCGGACCTGGATGTCATCGTCGGTGCGTTCCCCGGCCCGTGTCTGCCCTGCGAAGCTGGAACGCCACGAATGGAGGACTAATCCGTTTGCACGACGCCACAGCTAGTAACGATCTCCCGGCAGCCAAAGCTCTCGCAGAGGAGCGCAAGAACGTTGAAGCCGTACACCTGGATGCCGGCGACGACCAAGCCGTCGCAAAGCTGATCCAGAACGCCGATGTCGTTTTGAGGTAAGGTTCGAGACTTTCTCCGTCAAGGCTACCTCTCCCTGATGATGTCCCGTACGCCGGTCACAGTCTTCTCCCCGCCCCTTTGCATGTCAAGATTGCCAAGCTCTGTATCGAGCACAAAGCGGCGTTGGTGACGGCCTCCTACACGTCGGCAGAAATGGCCGCTTTGCACGAGGAGTGAGTTGCCGGCGTGCGTCTCTTCCGTCGACTCGCAGCGCTGACGAGGTTACGATCGCAGAGCTAAAGCCGCCGACATCGTCTTGCTGAATGAGCTCGGTCTGGTGAGGGGGATGGCCAAAGACGCACCCCGAGTCAGCGACTGATTGCAAGCCTCCTTAATTCGTGCAGGACCCCGGCATCGATCACGTTACCGCCATGCGTCTGATCGAAGAAGCCACGTCAACAGGACACACGGTGCGTGCGGGTTCTTTGCGCTTTATCCGCTGATTGACAGGTGCTGAACAACACGCGGTGCCTGCTGCAGATCAAATCCTTCATCTCCTTCTGCGGCGGTCTCCCCAGCCCGGAGCTTAGTAACGCACCGCTAGGCTACAAGTTCTCGTACGTGCCTCCTCCTTGCCCGTTCCAGCCTTCACATATAGTCTGACACCGCCTCGTTGACAGGTGGTCGCCTCGAGGAGTCTTGACCGCCGCCTTGAACGCCGCTTCTTTCCGCCTTGCGGGCCGCGAAGTCTCCATCGCAGGACCGGATCTCCTCCGCGACAACTTCCCTGACCTCCCTCTTCTGCGAGGCCTCGCCCTCGAAGGTGTTGCCAACCGGGACTCGCTCGGCTACCTTTCTCAGTACCGCCTTCCCAGCGACTTGCCCACCATCCTTCGCGGCACGCTGCGATACCCGGGCTTTTCACGCGTCGTCGATGCCTTCAAACGTATCGGACTCCTCGATACGCAACCTCTTGCGGCGCCAGTCACGAACCCGACGGATCTCGTCGACACATGCCTCGCCGCTCAAGGTTACGAGGTCAAAGACTCTGCCTCGCGCGAGCAGGCGTTGCTCCGAGTGTTGGACGGCCGGCATGAACTCGTACTGGAAGTGGTGGCATCGCTGCAAGAGTGAGTTGTCTGCCCTATAGCTCCCAACGCTCGGTGCAGTCGCTGACAAGGGGACCTTCTCAGGCTGGCTCTGTTGCCGTCAGACACCATTTCGCAGTCTGAAACTGGTGTCATCACCTTACCGGACACCGCTCAGGCGCCGATCGACTACCTCTCGACTATTCTATCCGAGCGGCTGAAGTACGGCCCGCACGAGCGAGACATGGTCGTGCTGGCTCACGAAGTGACGACGGAAGCGCCGGACGGCACCCCGCACCTGTTCACCTCGAGCCTTGTCCAGGTCGGCCGTCGTGGTGTCCGTTTATTCTATATAACGAGGCTGATTCTCGACCGGCTTACAGTACGGCGACGCTTCCGCCTCCGCCATGGCGACGACGGTCGGCGTCGTAAGCTCATCCCTTTTCGGTCCGACTTTGCCAAACTCTCACCCTGATGCGTCCTTTCCTCTACCAGCCAATCGCGCTCGGCGCATTACTCTACCTGGACGGCAAGATCGCGCAGCGAGGCTTGGTGGCTCCGACGAGCGAGGAGGTCTGGCGACCCATGCTCGGAGCGCTCGAAGATGCGGGCATCCGCTTCATCGAGGGACACCGAGTTGGTTCGAGAGGAATTCTTGATACGCTGCAGAAGCAAGTGTAGATACTGTACTGTTAGAATCCGGACGGACGCACGCTCAGCATTGTTTCAGCGGGGAAACGTTCTCTCAGCTCTCCTCCTGCGGCGAGTGGACTAATTTCACATATTGCACATGGCTGGGAGCTCTGTGAAGTATAGGTGTCGTACCAGGAACGTCGCACTCACGGTGTACATATGCTATCACACTGCGCGATAATTTCCTCTCTTCCTCCGGCCTCATCGGCGATGGTGCCGCTTCGTCTTCTTCGCCAAATCCCGGACCTTGCGGCGCGCCGCAGTGCTTTGTTGTCGCCCACTACAGTGCAGCACCCTTGCGCCTCTCCGACGACTGCGCACAGCGCAAGCGGACGCTCTACGGCCGAGCAAGAGATGTTCGATCGCACGTGCACTTCGCAGGAACGTGCACCCTCGCAGGCGCCCGTGCATTGGCTGCCCGGCTTTCTCAACAAGTCCCGAGGACTTGCTAATGAACTGGTTTAAGGAGCGTATCAGATTCTAAAGCGCTGGCGCCCCTCTTCGAGGCGGCCCTGCTCGCAAACTACTGCTTCATCACATCTCGCTTCCATCCCTCTCAGGACCGCTGCTATACCTACTCCCGCCCTCGCACCCACCTCATACCTGACGATGAACAAAGCCGTCGCGCTGGCCGCGGCAGCGGGCCTCACCATCTACTTTCGCCCGATGCAACACCACCTCGACACTTACACGCAGCATCCCGGGGTCTCCGCGACCCTCGTCGGTGCAGCCATTGCCTTTGTCCTCCTTTCGGCATTCACCAGCCAGCTCATGACGGCATGGAGCTTCGCTTGGAACTGCTTCTTCCGACCGCTCGGCAAGACCTCGTCCCAGGAAGGCCGGTTGACGGAGTTTTACCGCGGGCAGGCATCGGTACAGGCAAATTCGTCGACGCACAGGCGGATCGGCATTGCTGACTTGGCTTCTCGACAGATTTACGACAAGACGCGCGAAAAGTTGCTGCGCGGCAGAACCACGATGTTGAAACTTTCAGCGGCTCACCTCCGAGAAGTCCGCCACAAGAACCCGCACAAGAAGCTCGTCTGGCTCGACATCGGAGGCGGAACCGGCTGGAATGTCGAAGAGATGGACAAGGTGCGTGGCAGGGTCGCTTTCCGAGCCGTGTGTGCGTCGTTGGTCTGACCAGGCACGGTTTGCAGCATTTCCCCATCAAAGACTTCGACGCTGTCTACGTTCTCGATCTCTGTGAACCGCTTCTTGAAGTCTCGCGGAAGCGGTTCGAGGCTCGCGGGTTCAAGAACGTGCAGTGTCTGCTCCAGGACGCGACTCACTTCACTCTGCCCGAGTGGTCCGAGGAAGGCGTCGAATTCGAAGGCGGCCTCGACTTTGTCACGATGAGCTACTCTCTCAGGTGCGGAGACTCCTGCAGCCTATGTTGCTACATTCAGCTCACATCCCTATACGACTTCGCAGCATGATGCCGGACTACCTGACGTTGCTCGACCGTGTCGACCGCTTCCTCAACCCGGCCGGCGTCTTCGGCGTTTGCGACTTCTACGTGTCGGCTCGCGAGTCGAGCTCCCTTGCCGGCGTCATCGGCGACGTTGCCTCGCGCCAGTGCAGCTGGCTCTCGCGCTGGTTCTGGCTCCACTGGTTCGAGCTCGACCATGTCGACCTGCACCCGTCCCGCCGCGGTTACCTCGAGCACAAGTTCCCGACGATCAAATCTTACAACGCGCGCAACGGCTTCATCCTGCCTGGCCTCGTCAGCATTCCGTACTATGTCTCGCTTCACACCTCCCGCCGTATCGACACCGCGAAAGCCAGTCAAGCCTACGAGGTCGACGCCGGAAACACCATCTCGGCTTCGGCCTCGCCGTTGCTGCATCCGAGCCTGTCGCGTCAGCACTCGATGAGTGAAGTGCCGGACCTCGCGCTCGGAGTCAGCGCCGCACTCTCCAGGACGCGCTCCAGGTCGTCCGCCTCGACTTCCGGGCTCAAGCGTTCCGACTCGCGCTCGAGCGACAAAAGCGACAGTTACCGCATCGACATCGCTCCGGATTTCCAACTGACGGCCTTCCACTACGGCCTCAAGCACTTCCGAGTGCCGTACGTCGACGACCCGATACACCGCAACTTCCGCTCGTACATCTACTCTTTCGTCTGGGAAGACCCGCGCGTCGACATGGAACACATCAAGCTCGGAAAGGAGGACGCCGTACTTTGCATCACCTCGGCGGGAGACAACGCGTGAGGCTCTCACTCACTCGTTCCAATACTTGTCCTGACGTCACGGCTTGCTTACTCTCCTCTTCCGCAGTCTGCATTGTATGTCGGGCGGAATAGCAGCGCTCAGCGCAGAACATCTTTCTGACCCTTTTGGTCTGCGCAGATGCCATCGAAGGCCGACCTCGCCGGATCCACACCGTCGACTTCAACCCGTGCCAAGGTCACTTGCTCGAGCTCAAGTGCGTAGCTTTGCGGCACGAAGCAGGGCGAACTGATTGCTGATCCTTTCTCCCTTCAGGCTCGCATGCATTTCTGCTCTCGACTACGAGGACTTTTGGATGGTACTTTCCGCTTCTCCCTGGCTTGCTTTTGCCAGTGAGACCTGACGATCCCTACGCAACAGATGTTCGGCGAGGGTCGTCACCCCAACTTCCGCGAATTGCTCGACACGAAAATCTCGCCTTTCCTCACTTCACACGCATACCAATTCTGGCGGAAGAAAGAGCATTACTTTGACTCGATGTTTTACCGTCGTGGCTAGTGAGTTAGGCTTTTCCCCTTTCCTCCGCGAGCTTCAGACTGATCCTCGTCGTCCCACCTAGCTCCGGGCACGCTCTGCGCTTGTCCGCATGGGCCTTGTCGCTCACCGGACTGCGCGGCTGGGCGCACAAGATGTGCATCGCCGAGGACCTGAACGAACAGCGGCGAATCTGGAACCAGAAGATCCGGCCGGTCCTCCTCTCTGGCTTCTTGCGCAAGATCATCTTCGCCAACCCGGCCTTCATGTGGAACGCGCTCGGCGTCCCGATGAACCAGGCTCAGGTCTTCCTCCAAGAGACCTCGGTCTCCCAATTCGCGATCGACACCTTCGACCCCGTCGCGCTCAATACCCCGATCAAGACCGACAACTACCACTACCAACTTTGCCTCGAGGGCAAGTATACGAAAGAATCGTGCCCGGCGTACCTGACTCGAGAAGGTTTCGAAGCTCTCAAAAAAGACGATGCCGTGAGTCCGTTTCTCTCTCTTGAAGCAGGCGTTGCTCTCCTGTGCTGACCCAAACGGCCTCCGTCCCCCTTCCCCAGGCTCGCCTCGACTGCTTCCGAGTCCACACCGACTCGATCATGAACGTCATGAAGCGCCTCGGCAAGAATTCCCTCACTATCGCCATCATCATGGACCTGCAGGACTGGTTCCCAAACACGGTCGTCACTCCTCCGGCGGCGGGCGCGCAGCCGTGCGAGCTCACGCAGACGATCCAGACGCTCAAGATGGCCCTCAAGCCGGGAGGACGCGTCTTCTTCCGCTCGGCCGGACAGGAGCCGTGGTACCTCGAACTGTACCGGCGCGAAGGCTTCCGGGTCGAATGTATCCACAAGCGTCCGATCGGCGGCAAGGAGCCCATCGACCGAGTCAACATGTGAGCAATCCTGCCCTCTTTGTTCCAGCGTTCCCACGCCTGACCGACTTCCTCCGCAGGTATGCGAGTTTCTATTGCTGCCACAAGTTGTGATCTGGTGTCCTGTGTTTTATCTCTTGGGGTCGGTCGTTTAAAAAGTCTACATGTCGTTTCGAAGTACTCTATGAATTCAGTGCCCGTAAAAGCATGACCGCCCAGTCACCGAAGAGTGAAGGAGAGAACAATACATGATGCACTCTAAGCTACGGATCAAGACCCTTTGTTGCCACCGCCGGGCGCATGCGGCTTCTTCGGCAGCGGTGCCTCGAAAGGCTGTTTAGCAAATGGATCGATGAACTGAAGTGCCATTGTCAAGTCGCTCTCGAGGGCGTTGCAGCTAAAGGCGAGATAGAACGTCAGTGTTCTGCTTCTTGCGATCTTGTCGCGAAGAGAAAGGGAACTTGCAAGACATTGCCCCATCGATCGGCGGCGCGATGTTGCAGCGAGCTCCCGTAGATACCGTTCGCGAGTCGTTCCGTCGACGGGACCGGCTGAGTTTGACCCCATGCGGCGCTCCCCGTGCCACCTTTCGGTCCCGACCCGTCCGTCTTGGGGCAGACAAAGTTCAGGAACGGCGGACAGCGAGCCTGGACGAGGTTGCAGAGGTCGAGGCAGGGTGGAATCTCGCTATACGGGAAGGGAGATTCGCGAGCGAGGTTGGCCGGATCGGTCGGGTACGACTCGTTGAAGAGGAAGGGGAAGGTGGAGGAGAGGTTGGCGGGTCCGAAAAGGGGTGTGCGGGATGCGAAGGGCTCGGTGCGCACGAGTCGGCTTTGGTACGAGTCGGGTAGGAACCAGGACGCGATCACATCGCCGTTCGAGTCGTACGTGTCGGGAAGTGTATCGTTGAGCGAGACGCCCGGCGGCGCGTCGTCGCACCGCGGCATCGCGACCGCGCAGACATAATCCCGGTACGCTTCGAGGCAATTTGAACACCTTGACACGACCGAATAAAGTCCGTACGGCTCTTTGTCGCAAGGGAAGGTGGTCAGAGTGCGCGAAAAGTTGGCGAGCGAGGCCGACACGGTCTCGTTGAAGTAGCTGATCAGCTGCGAGGTGCTGATGGACTGCGGTGCCGGAACGGCGTAGGCGACGTTTGGACAGGACGGGACGTCGAATACGAGGCGACAGGAATCCGCTGCCACGAAAGGTTCGGGTTAGCTCCTCCGAAGTGGCGGACGGGGAAGAGACGCCATCAACTCACTCTCTTTTGTCGCAAAGAAGACCGGGTCGTAGACTCGCATCTGGGAGGATCCGTCGCTGTAAGTCGAGTTCTCGACAAGCCATGCCGTAAAGTTGGTGCCTCGCGCGAGATCCGAGATCAAGAATTGGTTCCGTTCGCCCGGGCCGTACCCTCTCGACGTCAAACTCTCGGCGATCCTCGGCGGTGTCGCAATATTGCTGATCATGGCCCGACGAAGGAAGCAATGTGACCGCGCGAGCGGGAGGGCGAGGTCCGAGGTGCTCGCGAGGACGGGTGTGTACGATTGCGACTGATTTGTCGCGGCGAGCAAGACGGAAGTCGCGTCCGTGTCTTCGAGCCTGAACCCGGGCTGACCGGTCGCCAAATACGGAGCCGTCTCGGTCCCGTTCGCGAGTCCGAGTTCAAACGTCCACTGCTCGTTGCGGTCGCCGCCGCCGCCGGGCGACGCTAGAATCGACTCGTCCGACCACGTTCCATCGCCTCCTTCGAGCAGATCATTCGCGTCCGGCGCGTAGATGCTGATGGTGAGGTTGCCCTCGTTCGCAGCTCGGATCGTAACGTTTCCGTAGCCGTATTCGAGCGCGCTCGAATCGCCTTTCGAACCTCGAGGGACTCCAGTGGCATTCGGGTCGGCAGACGGTCCGGGCAGCGGATTGCTCGACGAGTTGGACACGTACAAGTTCCGTGCGAGTTGGACCGGCAGCGTGAAGGAATCGTTCGCAGCGAGGCTGGCGGGGATAATGCACAGCGAGAGCGAGATGTAGAGTGGGAACGAAGCAGGCGCCGGCACAGACAAGACTGTCGACTGGGCGCTACCGAGCGTGATGGTCGTGGTAGATGGCGAGGTCAGGCTCTGGTTCTGCGCGAGCACTGCCCCGATCAGGCCGTACACGAGGCAGACGAGCGCTGTCCAAGTCGGCGCTGTTGGATGACGAGGCGGCCTCCGCCAGAATAGGTGAGGCGTAGCTATCCGCTCTTTCGTCTTGGCCGTCCAGTACATAGCGCCTGGGTCGTCGGGCAGGCGAATCAACGCGTCGAGAGAGTGAGAAGGATCGACAGGCTCTCATCATCCTCGAGACGGACGGCTCCGCGAAGAAATGCAAGAATGTGACCTGTCGAGGAAAGAGGCCGAGAGACAGAGTCCAAACTCATACGGAATAGTCATCACAGGCGCAACATTATCAAGCTACGACAGAAGGGCGGGAGATCGAAAGAGGGAAGAGAACTAAAGCCTAACAGCCGGCCTGTCTCGAACAATGTCCGCAGCTTCTAGCTAGCTGAACCAGATCTCTTTGACGTGTACTCAGTCTATCGACCAGTCGAAGGCTTGAGAACCCACGAATCCTCTGTCTCCGGCTGACGAGGAAAAAAAAAAACACAAAAAGTCAGTGGACGTTCTCGCCTCGGAGCGATTCAAACACGAGTCCATGTCTGGGGACTCACCTTGAACTTGAGCAGAGCCGCGAGTTGCGCATACTCGGGATCGTTCTCGACATAGTCAAACAACCTCAACTGGAACGGCTCGTCGGCGCCGGCCTGCTCGTCCTTGCGCTTCTGCCGTTCCGAGTTCTCGAGCGTGCCCTTGGCGACGGAAGCCGCGTCATAGTCGCCGTTTCGGATCCCGTCCGCGACGGCCTTCCACGCCCGCCTCGACTCGAATTCGTTCTGTTGCTCGATCGGCTTGACCGAGATGCGCTCGCGCGTGACGGCATCGCCCGCGTCGAGGAAGAGCAAACCTTCCTTGCCGTCCTTGGAGGGCTTGATGAACTTGCTCTCGCCGACCCAGGTCCCCGAGATGGTGTACAGGGTCGGGCCGCCCGCGCCCGTCGTGATCGTCGTCTGGTGCGAGTGGGACGCGCCCGTCACCCATCCGGCGCCCGAGTACTTGATGGTCGTCGTCAAGCCGTGCGAGCCTTGAATGTACGACGTCTCGGTCAGCTCGACGTACGGGCGACCGGTCCAGAGTCCCTCAATCTTGAGCTTCGGCAAGGTGACGAGGTAGGCTGGCGGAACGGCGAACATGTCAGTCCTCCGCATTCCCAAGGAACCCAAGCGGGACCTGATTGGGACTCACTCTCGGTCGAGCCGTCCGCGAGCTTGAGGCGCAACAAGCCGTGTCCGACCTGCTTGACGCTGATCATTCTCGCCGAGAAACTCGTCTTCTGGGCGCAGTTGCCCTCCCAAACGATGCCCTTCTTCTTGTTCTCGAGGCGGTAGGCTAACGAGGTGCGCGATCTGTTCAGCATTGGGGCTTCGTGTCGACTGCGCGGGAGGGAGACTCACCAGTGATGGGCGGGTGGTGCGAAACCTGCTCGACGGTGAGGACCAACTCGCCGTTGTCCCACTCGCCGAGGAACTGCTCGCCGAGGAACGGGTTCAAGGGCTTCTTCTCCGAGCCGGTTTCCTTCTCTCGTCGCGTGAACTGGCCGCTCAGCGTCGCGAGGAACCAGCGCGTGACGCGGAGCTGTCGGTCTTCGGGGGTCGTGCCGTCGGCGATGGCCGCAAAGAGGTCTTTCGGCTCGCCCCAGTATGCTGCCGGGCGCGGAATCGGTCAACTCAGAGTTCGGTTTCGTGCCTTCCACGCGGGGATTCGGCGCTCACAAGGAAACTCGGAGAGAGAGGTGGGGGACAGGATCTGCGGGTTTAATGTGCGTGGTGAGCAGGGCGCGCAAGTAGAGCGCTCGCGTTCTGACTCACGAAGGGAGGTGCAGTCAAGCCAGACAAGTCTCCGGAGAAGCTCGCGAGCGACTTGAGGAAGCTGGTCCAGCCTGCGAAAGAGAGCAAAGCGAGAGTGGGATCGTCAGTCTGTCTTTCGTCGCTGCCGAGTCGAGCCCTGCTTGCTCTGTCCAGGGGGGTTTGGGCACTGGCTCCTGGCTCATATGGGGTCCTGGGTCTGCGTTCTGTTGACGTGACCGATGGCGGCCCGCAAAGACGACTGGCCTCGGGGAAGTTGCTCGGGTCGGTCGCGCAGCCTCTCGGACTGCGATTGCTCGGAAGTCGCGCGTGCCTCGCCTTGCGTCTCCCACTGCTGACCGCGCATCCCAGCGCTCCCCCGCAAGGCAGCAGTCGGCAGCGAAGTGGAGCGACTCGTTCGACGCGGGGTGCGTTCGTCGCAACCGTCCGAATGCCTCCCATTTGGAACGGCGAGCGCAAGGGGAGTAGCAAAGACTGACCGCTCTTCTGGGCTGTCGGTACGCTGGACGCTTCGTCGGTCATGGTCGTCCAAGATATGTATATGCAGCGTGGAGAGAGAGAGAGAGAGCGAGACCGCGATGACGATCTCGAGTTTGCGGCGGCGCGGCGGCCGAGACCAGCTCTCAGCGCTCTGGAGCAGGGGCGGATGACGGCGCAGGCGTTCTATATCAAGCAGGCTCGACTTGATGCAAGTGCAGCTTTGCATCCGTTCCGACGCTATGTTTTTCGACTAGGTGATGACGTGGCAGAGTGACAGCGGTGATTGGCTGGGGACAGCTCGCAGAGCTCGACTCTGGTGCTGCGCTACATATGCACGCTATTCTGTGTGAACACGACCAAGTCGAGTCCTCCGAGAGTGAACATGTATGGTCAAACGCGGAAGAAAGGGGGCAGCGTCAGTGGTGCGGGCGAGTGCCGTCAGCGCGCGCGCTCTCTTGCGGGCTCTCCCTTTCGCCCTGCGTTGCCCATCTCTCAGTGCGCCCGCCCCTCTGGGCCACGGAGCCGCTTCAACTTGAGAAACTTGACTGACCCTCGACCTGGTCTCTTCGCTCACCTCGCTTCGCTCTCCCTCCTTCAGCCCAAACACACAAGGTGAGCCATCTTCTCCCGCCCCCCGTCTCGTCGCCGTCGCCGTCACCGCGTTCGTCAGCGACGTCGTCCTCGCGTCGCGACCCCATCCGCAGCCCCACCCGAGTGCTGCCATCTCACAACAAGCAGACGTCTGCTCTCCCACATTACACCCCATGCGCCTCGAGGGTGCACAGTCGGCGTGCATATCTATGCATCCCCGCAAATCAGGATGATCGAAAAGAGTGGAGCGGAGGGGGAAAACAGAAAACAGAGGCCCGACGAGCCAAACAACGTGTTTCTGTCTTTGTCGCTCGCCGCTGACTAGACTCTTCCTCGTCGTCGTACTCGTATAAAGACCTCGTATACCATGCCCAAGGAAGGAAAGACTCGCTCGGGCAAGGCCACCGCCACCGCAAAGCCTAAGAAGGTCAGCTTTCGTCCCTCCTTTGACCATTGTTGTGCGACTCCTTATCTGACCTCGAAACCACGCGCCGACAGGACCCGAACGCGCCCGTACGCTACCTTTACTTCCTACGAGCACAATGACGCGTCGCAGATCCACCTGGACCGTCGCCGTCGCGTCAGAAGCGGCTGACTTCTCGGGTAGGACGCGACTGACCTTCCCAACGACTCTCCTCCCCTCCCCTCCCCTCCCTACAGAAGCGCCCCCTGTCGGCGTACATGCTCTTCTCGCAGGACAAGCGTGCCGAGGTCAAGGAGGAGAAGCCCGATGTCACCTTCGGTCAGTCCGGGACTTTCGACATTGTCCCGCATGTTTGCCCTGGAACTGACCCTTACCCCTCTCCTGCGCAGGCGAGATCGGCAAGATCCTCGGGGCCAAGTGGAAGGAGGCGGACGAGGCTGAGCGCAAGGTGCGCTCGCTTTGACGCGTCGGCCAGCCTTCCCTCCGAAGTGCTGACACAGCGCTCTCTCTTCCGTCGGCTCCCTCGCAGCCGTACGAGGACAAGGCTGCTGCCGAGAAGGCTCGCTACGAGAAGGAGAAGGCTGCCTACGACGTGCGTGCCTGTGGTCCCTTTCCTGCACTTGCGCCCACCACAAAGATCGCTGACCTCTCTTGCGACTTGCCATCATTCAACATTTCGACCTCGGAACAGGCCGAGAACCCGGACGCGGCTGGCAAGAAGAAGAAGCCGGCAAAGAAGGCTGCCAAGAGTGACGACGAGGAGGAAGAGGAGGTCGCCGAGAAGATTGAGGAGGACGAGAGCGAGTAAACGGTCGACCTCTTTTTTCCGCTTTGTTCCAAGCCCGCTTGCTATTAGCGCACCACCCTTGCCGCTCCGACCGGGTTGGCCGCTTTTCCTCACCCTTGCTTGCATTCACACCCCGCCCCATCCGTGATACCCAGCTTCCCTCTTCTCCTTTACTTTTCTCTCTGTCTCTCCATTCGATCTGCTGTTCCATTTTTCGTCATGTAATCGCGCAGAGCTGTCTCTACTCGTCACGTTAGCTTCTGAAAAAGGCAAAGAAGTCTATCTGCAGTCCGTTTCCGGAGATCTCGCATGGTCATCGGATCCCTCCAGAGATGGGAAAATCTGGGTCGCAGCTGTCGCCGAAAAGTCTCTACTTCTTGGCAGCGTCTCGCTCTGCCCTTCGCTGAATTGCCGTCCGGAGGCCGAGCTGTCCCAGGACGCGTGGTCCGCAACGTCAGGAAATGCCCTCGACGCAAATCTCGCGGTCAAGTTGAGAGACGCCAAACTCACCTCGTATCCGAGGATGCCGCAGCCCGCAATGTACCCTGCGACAATCGGAGCAGTGACCGATTTGTGGCGGAACTCTTCTCGCGCGTAGCTGTATGTGTACATGTCGAGAAGCGTCAGGGAATGCGACCGGGAAAAGAAACCCCGGGCAGTGTCTCGGAAGAGAAGATTGCGAGGATCGGAGGACATACACGTTCGAGATGTGGACTTCGACGACGGGTGAATCGCACGCGTCGACTGCGTCTCGCAGGGCGTAGGAGTAATGCGCCCAGGCGCCTGCGGAACGAAGAGAGAATCAGTGGCCAGAACGCAGAACGGGATTGCTTAACCGAGTTGAGCGGACCTGGATTCATGACTACGCCGCCGAGACACCGAGAGTAGTGCACCTGTACGCTTCAACCGCGTCAGTGAGGAGAATTTATCTGTGCCGTACAGAGCCCGCAGCGGAAAGCTGCAGCGGCATCGCGGTCGGCGCTCCTCGGCGCATAGAGCATGCCCCACAGAGGGGTGGCGGCGGAAGCTTACCAATTGGCACATCTCACCCTCGTAGTCGGTCTGGGCGCAGATGATCTCGACTCCGAGCTCCTTTCCGACGCGAGTGACCATCTCTTCGATCTCGGCGAGAGTGGTCGTGCCGTACCTGCAGCGGCGCCATTATCGGATCGGATCAGCATCCAATCGCTCGTGCGTCGTCGTACTACGCACTGTTTTGCGTCCCGCTTGCCGAACAAGGCGTGGTTGACGCCGCTCAAGAGCAAAAACTGCGGCAGCACATCGCGAGGGATTTAGCGTCTTGACCTGCCGGACAACGCAGGACCGATGCGCATACAGTTTTCGGGTCGTTTGGCTTGTCGAGGGCTTCGGTCGGATCGACCTTGGTAATGCGTCGGACGCCGGCGGAAGTCTTTGCGCGTTCAGAGGGAGCTCGAGGGAAAGTCAGCTAAAGAGGAGCTCGGAAGGCACCTTTCCCTTCGAAACTGACGGTCTGGAACTCGGTCGGCATGGCTGTGCTTTCGGTGCGCAACACTCAAGTCAGTGAAGAACAGGAAAAGGAGAGCGTTGCGCCGAGGGAACGAGAAAAGAGTGGGGTCGCAGGCGCAGAAAGTTCAGCGCTACTGGCTCCGCGGATTCCGCTTGTCTCCGGATTCATCTTTTCGGGGAAATGTGGCCGCCAAGTAGCCGGGCCACCCGCGTCGACCGCTGCCAGCCAACCTCGCTCTGGAGGGACCTCGAACGCACGCCAACGATAGCGACTCGGCAAACACGAGCCATGGACTCGATAGCCGCGCACTATGCGCCCATCCCGCAGCCGCAAGATCGCGGAATCGTCCTCGTCCATCCCTCCCTCTGGACCCGCTTGACCGATTCGGATCCCGAACCGCCCACCCGGCTCGTCCTCGCCCTGCATGCTCTGCATGGTACTCCGGCAGGCTCGAAGCAACTGGGAACGCTGCTCGTCAGGGCCCAAGAAGCGACAAAGGCGGAGGCAGCCGCCGTGAGTAGTCCAGCCCAAGGATCCTGTCACAGGCCGCGCACTTGATACTGACGATCAGTTGCATACAGGTCGAGGGAGTAGAGAATCTACTGCTCGTGCCACGCGCGCTGCTCGAAGCGCACCCGGCCGTCTTCAACCGGACCTCTTCTTGTTCCCCCACACCGACGTCTCGTCCGTCTCTCGGCGTTTCCAGGTCAACCCCCATCGCCCTCAGTTCCGTCATCCTGACCGCACTCGATGCCGACTCGTATGCGAACGCGCAGTCGGCCGGCTCCGACTTGGACGAGAGACTCGCTCGCCCCGATCGCGACCTCGTCAGGCAGGGAGCGGTCGTCCACGTCTCGGGACTCGGGCGCTGGAAGGTCGCCATGACTGAACCCGTCATGCAGGGAGGGATCGTCCGCAAGCAGACCAGGCTACTGGTCCTGCCTCCGACCAAGAGCGCCGAGGCGGGCAGCGCGGAAGCCGCCGGCGGGACGAGCACGTCTGCCTCGGACGCGCTTGCGGACGACGACGGCGACGAAGACGACGAGCCATCGGGAGACTCGAGTCAAGACGCCTTTGCCGATTTTGACTTGGACGAAGCGTTCCTCGCATCGTCTGTCCTCCTCCCGCGCAAAGCGCACGCAACACCGTTGACCTCGCCGTTGCCGGCACACCTCGATACCCACAAGATGGCCTCGTTCCCAATGCTGGAATATTCACGTACGCTGTACGAAGAAACGGGCCCCCTCGTCGGCGCTGCTCCGCTCGACTTTGCCATCCCCGCCGAACTCCTCACGCCTGAACCGGACGCGGACGAGGACGACAACTGGCGCGCGTTCGTTTCGACACAGGATTTGGGACGGTTGGGGTTGTTCAGTGGGGACTGGGCAGTACTGAGGCAGCCTGCGAGTTCGGCTTCCGGCGGAGGCGGCGGCGGTCCGACGCCCTGCCGCCGGTTGATTCGCGTCTTCGCTGCTGACGCATGCCTCCCGACGTTTGCACTCAAAGGGTCTGTGCTTTCTCCAGATGCTGCGCTAGAGAGTATTCCTACTGACGAAGCGTCCTTCGACAGCGACCACTCCCCATCTCTCTTCCTTCCGCCTCAAACGCTCTACAACCTCGTCGGAACGGCGGCTCTCTCCGCTTCCGCCGCAGAACCCCTCACTCTGAGTCTCGTTCCCGCCCCAGCCGTTTCCTCAATCCTCCCTGCGCCCTTGCCGGTGGCTGCTTCCGTCACCATCGCTCGGCTCGCGACGCCGCATTCGGTCAACAAGGTCTTCCAGCCTCTGTTCCTCGAAGCGCTCAAGGAACATTTCCAGAACAAACGACGAAAGGTCGTCAAGGGTGACGTGATTGCTGTCGGGATCGCAGAGGACAAGATCCGCTTTGTGCGCGATGTGAAGGATGATGCTCCTCCGGAAGAAGAAATCGAGTGCGTACCGCGATGAGCTACGGGAACTAGATCCAACTATGTGAGACTGACTGAAACATACTTGTAGGCTCCCCCAAGCGTCGGAACATCCGACGGCGGTCGTCTATTTCGTCGTCACCGCTCTCGCCCTCGATTCGTCGTCCGCCACGCAAGCAGCTACGGGCGATGTCGAGCTCGATGCAGAGATCGAAGAGGGATTGCTTGGTTGCTACGTCGACCCCCAGGTCACCAAGCTGGTACAGACCGGGGTCGAACGGGCCCGGATCCCGAATGTGGCAGGTTGGCTCGGATGCGGTGAGTCGACTTGACTTGTCGAGGCTTGCGTGTTTCTTAACGCGCATATCTGACCACCGATAACTTAACAGAGTCGGCGAAACCCGACGCTAGCAACTCTTCTTCGGCACCGCTCACCAACATTCTCGACAATCCGACACCGGCCTCGCGCCTCAACTCGTTTGTCCTCTCGGCCCTGACCCCGCAAGCCGCTTCATACGCGCTCCCTCTCTCCTTGCTCCTCCACGGGGCACGCGGAAGTGGTAAGCGCACCCTTCTCCGTCAAGTCGCCCGGGACGCCGGGATCGGCATACTCGAACTCGACTGCTACGACTTGATCGGCGACACCGATGCGAAAACCGAAGGGCGGCTTCGAGCTCTCGCGGTCGACAAGGCTCTTGCCTGCGCACCGGTTGTGCTTGTGTTGCGGAATATTGAAGCTCTTGCTCGCAAGAGTCAGGCGATGGAGACCGGACAAGGTGCGCCATTTAATCGCTGCACAGCTCTCTCTCTCTCTCTCTCTGCCGATTTTTTTTTTTTTTTTGCTGACGCCCGCACTTCCGCTCTGCAGAGCCGCCGATGACTACCGTACTTCGCGAGTGCTTCGAGACCCTGCGAGAAGGCTGGACCAGCTCGCACTGGCCCGTAATTGTTGCCGCGACGACTACCGACGTGGAGAAGGTTCCGACCGGAGTTCTCGGATTGTTCAAGGAGGAGATCGCACTCGAGGCAAGTGAATACCCCCGACGTACAATGCATGCTCGCTCTGCCACGACTGACCACGTTTGAACCCTGTAGGCGCCCGGCGAACCTGAACGACTGGCGATCCTGCGAAGCCTTACTGCTAGCGACCTCATTGCACCGGATGCATCCTTGCGCGCCCTCGCTGTCCAGACCGCTGCTCTCGTGGCAACGGATCTCGTCGATCTCGTGCGACGGGCCCGCTCGGCCGCAGTGGAGCGCGTCATGGCCAGCAACGAGAACGAGACGAAGTCAGCGCCGACGCTCGCCGACATCCGCGCCGCCGGCTTGTCCCTCACGTCATTAGACTTTAACGCCGCACTCGACAAAGCGCGGTCTGCGTACTCGGAGAGTATCGGAGCTCCCAAGATCCCGAATGTGACCTGGGACGATGTCGGTGGTTTGGCCAACGTCAAGAGCGACATCCTCGACACGATTCAGCTCCCGCTCGAACATCCGGAACTCTTCGCCGACGGCCTCAAGAAGCGAAGCGGTTAGTCAGCGGCAGTCCTCCTCCGCTGTGTTATATCTCACTGACTCACGGACGACGTTGCAGGTATCCTTCTGTACGGTCCGCCCGGAACCGGCAAGACCTTGCTGGCCAAGGCAGTCGCCACTTCCTGCTCGCTCAACTTCTTCTCGGTCAAGGGTCCCGAACTCCTCAACATGTACATCGGCGAGTCGGAAGCGAACGTCCGTCGCGTGTTCCAGCGCGCTCGCGACGCCAAGCCCTGCGTTATCTTCTTTGACGAGCTCGACTCTGTCGCGCCGAAGCGAGGGAACCAGGGCGACTCGGGCGGCGTGATGGACCGTATCGTCAGTCAGTTGCTCGCCGAACTCGACGGCATGAGCGAAGGTAAAGGCGGCAACGACGTTTTCGTCATCGGCGCGACGAATCGTCCCGATCTGCTCGACCCTGCGCTGCTGCGTCCGGGACGGTCAGTAGCTTTGCTTTTTCCTTCCCAGGGCGAATCTGACGCGCCTGCCTTTCACAGATTCGACCGCATGCTGTACCTCGGCGTGTCGGACAACCACAACGCCCAGCTCAAGATCATGCAAGCCTTGACACGCAAGTTCAAGCTCGCACCCGACACCGACCTGCAACGCTTGGCCGAGCAGTGTCCGTTCAACTACACCGGTGCCGACTTCTACGCACTCTGCTCGGACGCCATGCTCAAGGCCATGACCCGAAAAGCTGGCGAAATCGACCAGCGGATCTGTAAGTGCAGCATGAACACTAGAGAGCCTTTACACGGGGCGATTGCTGACGTTCTTGGGGGGTGTCGACAGCCGAGCTGAATGCGCAGCCGCCGTATTCGACCGGGGCGGCGCCGCTCCTCACGCCACAGTACTTCCTCGCCGAAATCGCGACGCCGGCCGAGATCAACGTCTTGGTCGCGCAGCAAGACTTTGAGGCAGCTTTGGCCGAGGTGAGTCGCTCGGGAGTTTTGGCGGTCGATCACGGTGTTGAACTGACACCTCTCCAATCTCGCAGCTGGTGCCGTCAGTCTCGCAGGCCGAGATGCAGCACTACAAGACTGTCCAGCAGCGGTTCTCGGCCGAGACAATGAACAGCGACGACAAGCTCGCCGAGAAGGAGAAGGAGAAGCAAGCCGCGACTGCGGGTGCGGTCCGTCTCGCTGCGCCGCTCGAGCTCCCTCCACCTCGCGCGAACGGTTTGGTCGGGAACGGTCGCGGCAGCGGCAGCGGGCTTCCCAACGGCTACGTGTCTCCGGACGAAGACCGGCCGAACCTGATCAACGAGGAGACGGCCGCGGACGAAAAGGAGGAGGAAGAGGAGAAGGCGCGCCGGAGGAGGGCGAAGGGTAAAGGCAAAGCCCGAGCAGATTAGTACGTTCCCCCGGGTCTTCTGAGGTCATGTGAGCATCTACGCATTGCATTGCATATCGTTGTTGTATGGCTATACAAAGCAGAGAAAAGAGAAGCGATAAGGTGGCTTATCGCGGAGAAGAGTCCGCTTCGTCCGCTTCCTCCGTTCGCCTTCCTCCGTTGGCCGTTCCGGTCTTTGTCGCGGACCGAGTCTGCTTCTTTGACTAGCCTTCGGACGACTTCTCCTGCTGCTGCCATTCGTGCATCTTCGGACGCAGCTCTTTCTGTCTCTGTGCTTTGGATCTCTCGCCCGCTCTCATCTCCGCTTTCTCGTCGACACTTGCTCTCACGCACGATGCCTCACCTCGCGCTCGCCAAGTACGGAAAGGACAAGGTCCGCGTCTCGCGCATCGTCCGTCACGCCGACGGCACGCACAACTTTGTCGAGTACATTATCCGCTGCCTCGTCGAGGGCGACGTCGAGCGGGCGTGGACCCACAGCGACAACTCGCCTATCGTCGCAACCGATTCGATCAAGTGAGTTGCACCGTTCACATGAGCTGCCGTAGCCGCCAGCCGTTTGATGAACGCTTCAAACGGAAGTCGTCCTGAGGCTCAACTGTGACGGCGAGACTGACATTCCTATTGCCCTGCGCAGAAACACCTGCAACGTCTTTGCCAAGACGTCGCCGTACGTTCTCCAGCCCGAGAAGTTTGCTCTCGACCTCGCCCTGCACTTTGTCGACACCTATGTAAGTTTGCGGAACTCGAAGCGAGTTGCTACGGCCGTGTGCCTCGTTCACTCAAGGCCGGTTTCCGTCTCGGCGAGCATGTACTGACAGTCCTCGAACCCGCTACACTTGCAGTCGCACCTGTCGCGGTGCTCTGTCGACATTGTTCAGCTCAAGTGGTCGCGGATTAACGTCAAGGGCAAGGCGCACAAGCACTCTTTCGTCCGCGACGGAGATGAGAAGCGCACGGTTTCGGCGGTCGTCGACGCGACCAAGGGCAAGAACGCGGTCACGGCAACATGTCAGGCTGGCATCTCGGGTCTGCTCTGCCTCAAGGTGGGTGTTGGTCTCGACGCCTGAGCCGCAGTTTTGAAGCAGCAAGCGACCGTGGACGCAGACGCGTTCCCGCTGCCGCTCGCAGAACAGTATTCCGCAGCGTGAGTGACAACTGACATGCCCTTCTTCCCGCAGACGACCGAATCCTCATTCGAGAACTACGTCTTCGACAAGTACACGACCCTGAAGCCGGTCGACGACCGCATCTTCTCGACTTCGGTCGACTGCGTTTACAACGTCCCTATCCCGGCATCCCCATTCACCAAGCAGGCGCTGTCCAGCCTCCGAATCGACTTTGACGCGATCTACCGGAGCGTGGTCGACACGACGCTCGAGATCTTTGCCACGCACAACTCGGCCAGCGTGCAGGCCACGCTGTACCTGATGTGCGAAAAGGTCTTGCGCGACAACGCAGACGTATCTGATATCAAGTACGAGCTGCCGAACAAGGTATGTTCCTGTTCCGTATCGACGACGGTCGAGAAGAGAGGGTGTTCGAGGAGCTGATGAGGAAACCGTCTGGCGCAAACAGCACTACATCGCCCCGGACTTGAGCTACATCGGTCTCAAGAACACAGAGCCGAAGGACGCCGAGGTCTTTACGCCTGGTGAGTCTAGTCACTCCGGGCAAACGGGACTCCCACCAACTGACTTTCCGACCTTCACAGTCGATGCGCCGTCGGGATACATCATCGGACACGTGACTCGCGAGGCCAAGGCCAAGCTCTAGACAAGAGGTTCTCTGTAGTTCTGTCTGTGCACTTGTGGGGAAAAGGTATTCGTTCATGACCCCTCCTCTAACGTTCTCCCGCCCAACGAGGCCGAACGAGACGAGATGTGTTGTGATACTTTATAAGCATTGCAGATATTGATTGCATACTGCACACGCGACAAAGGACAGCGCGTCATGCCCGAGTAGGAGTGTCGGATGCCGCGCCGCTGAGGGGTGCTTCGTCTGCGCCACCGTTGGGTGCTGGCGATTCTGCCGACGACGAGACTGCGGTCGGCGCGCTCGAACTGCTCTTCTTCGGAGCTGACGAAGGTGGCCGGCCAGACTTGCGTCGCTCGAGGAGCTTCTTGGTCCATTCTTTGACGAACGATTTGACCTTGGCCTCCTTCTCGGGTGCGAGGGCGTCGTACGAGTCGGTGGCGTACGACGGGCGCTTCTTCTCCTTCTCGACGAGGATCTCGCTCACCTGCGCGGAGGAGCACAGAAATATTAGCTTCCATCAGCGGCTGTCAGACGGAGTGAAAGTCGCGGACTCACCTCGCGAGCACGCTTCTTGAACGCGTCTGGCTCGAACTCTTTGCGGTACTTGCTCATGGTCGCAACGACCACGCCGCTAAAGAGGCTCATGACCTTCTTGTCCTTTTTCGCCCGCGCCGACTCCTCCTTCTCTTGCCTCTTCCGCTCCGCCTTCTCCTGACGTTCCGCTTCCAGCGCCGCCTTCTCGTCCGCAACCCGCTTCGCTTCGGCTTCGGCGGCTTCTCGCGCAGCACGTTCCGCTTGCGCGATGATCTCGTTCGCGTCGATGGGCGCGGCAGCTCGAGGCGCGACCGGATCGGGTTTGCGCGCCGGCCGGGTCGGCGGATCCCATTGGACGGCACCGGTAAACCGATTGACGAAGTAGGCGGCCTCGCGCATGCGGTCCCAGTGAGCGTCCCACCCGTCGGGGACTCGGATCGTCTCGGCGACGTTCACCTGGAACTGCAACTCAGGTCGGCTCTCCTCCGGTGGCTTGACCTGGTCGTCCAGCCGGGCACGCTTCGCCATCTGCTCAATGTCGAAATCGGAGACGCGCTTCCGCTCCGCAGGGTCGTTCGCATCCTATGATGGGGCCACCTCGTCGTTAGATACAGGCAAGGGGCAGAAAAAGGAAAAATTGCCTAAGGAAACTCACCAGAAGCGCTTTCGGAATGCGGTAACCCAGTTGGAGGTCCGCCCAGCTCTGCAGGAGCTCGTTCGCCAGCGTCTTGACCTTGTCGTCCTCGAGGTTCAAACACTTCTGCACGTTCTCCTCAATCTTGGACGACTCGATCTTGTTTCGCGTTTGAAGTTTCCACCGGCCGAGGATTTCGAGATCCTGCGTTTCGTGCGGGCGGGCGCACCCTGCACGTCAGCTTTACTAATCCATCGGCTTCGAGATACCCGTGCGGCCAGAGACTCACGAGAGTAATGACGTGGATGTCTTTCTCGTACTCGCGGAGGATATTGTTCATGAGGTTGAGACCGTGCAGACGGAGCAGGTTTCGCTGAACCTCCTCATCCGTCGTCATCTGCACCGCGACAGCCAGCCCAGTCAGCTTATCGTACCTTCCAAGGCAGGGAGTATGACGACACGACACTGACCTGCACACGAGTGAGCAGTTTCTCGAGGATGCGCCGAGTTTGCAGAGCCTGCCGAATCGCCGACGAGACCTTGGGCACCTCCTCCAGCCGAACAGGATGTAAAGTCGGCTGCGGGAAGGGAAGTAGTCATCACGTCAGTCCGTGCATGCGCAAAGCAATGATATGGGGTGCAGCGACTCACCGTAAAGTCCTCGTCGAGTTTCCTGCCCTTCTTCTTCTTGGACCCCTTGAGCCCGAGCGCCTCGACTTCCTCCGCAATACCGAGAGCTAGCGAGGCAGGCACACACGCGAGAGTTAGTCAGTGTATTCAAGGCGCAAAAATCAGTGGAGAGTCTGTGCGCACCATCGATGTAGAGGTCGTCCATGCCGCCGAGATCGGTTTGCGTCTTGCCTCCGATGTAGCCGACACAGTTCGGCTCGCCACAGTAACATTCCTGGGCGACGTGGCTGCAAGTCCAAAGCAGAACGCAGCATCCGCGCGGAGAGTGAGCACCCAGGACTGACTGAATCGCGCGGCTGCCACAGACGGCGGCTTCTTCGACTCACCCGTATCGGTCCACGTTGTAGTTGAACGTCAACTCCTCGTCCTTCTTGATGTTGCGCTTCGTAAAGATCCCCATTCGCATCTTGCGACCGACCGTCCATTTCGCGACGTAGCAGTTCGGGTTGCAAGAGTGATTCAGGAAGCGGCCCTTGCCACCCTTCTTGGTCGCGTCGATGAACTGTTTTCGAGCCGAGGCAGGCACAGAATAGTCGTCAACCTCAGTTCTTGCGCCCGGCGACGACGACAACACAACAAGCGGAGCGGAACATGATGGTCTTGAAAAAGAAAAAGAAAACGCACCACCTCCTTGTCGAGAGCCATGAAATAAAAGTGCTTGATCCCCTCGTTCGCATACTCCTTCATCTTGCGCGCGAACGGCGCCGGCCCGATCACTTCTCCCACATACTCGTACACGAACGTCTCCCTGCAGAGGGTTCCTCACGCGACGTCATCAGCTGACTGCCACGCTGTGACCGCGGCCCAGGGATAGATAAGACGCCGACTCACGCTCGGATGTCGGCACCGGCTCGGACACCGAAGCCCTTCTTTTCCGTCTTGACGATCTCGATCGGCGCGTATTGTCGCTTCTGGAATCTGTTACAGGGCAAAGCAAATGGAGGTGAGCCCGCCGATTATCTGAAGGCAAGAGTGCCCCGCAGGTCGAGATCGACCGTGGAACAGCCGTGCCAACTAGACGGGATGCACCAGCCCCTCACCTTTGGTTCTGACACCGCTTGCCGCAGCGACAATCGCCCTGGACGCACTCGATCTGCATGAGCCTGTTCATGCAATTTGAGTGCTCGCCACACGCTTGCTCCGTCAACGGCCAATCTGCGGGTGCGACGTGCGCACGGCAGAGGATCAGCGGTTTGTTTCGAAAGTTGGTGGCAGGGAGGTAGTGACGGAGAAAGGGTCGCGGGGGTAAGAGAGAGGGGGAGAAACGGACCTGGATTGTAGGTGCACTCGCAGCGAGAGGCGTCTTCATCGTAGTAGGGCGTGTCGCCGAGCGATTTCGAAAAGTATAGCGAGAACTGAAGCTCCTCATAGGTCCGAGCAGCCTGTCGAGGAAATCAGGGTGGTCCTTGTTGGAGTCAGTCACCTCCCATCACAGGCGTTTAGCTACATATCGCATAGCACACGGATGCGGGAAGGCGATAACGAGAGCGTAGACGGAGGTGGAGGGGGGTACTGACCTCGTCTTCAGCCAGGGGCAAGTCGCCGATGAACTGTGGCTCGCTCTGCTCCTCGACCTTCTTCTTCTTGCCCTTTCCCGTCGCTCTCGCACCACCACCACCTGCTGACGGCTTGACGTCTTCCTCCTCTTCGCCCGAGGTTCCACCGACCATAGGCGTCGACGAGCCCGATTTGACAGAGGAGCCGTTCCCAGTCCCGTTACCGTTGCCGTTCTTGTGGTCGATGATTCCGGCGCTGGTGCTTCGAGACGTGGTGCTCCGCGGCGACGCCGGTCGTTCTTGATCTTGATCAATCTCGAGGACGGCTTTACTCGTGCTCGCGAACGGGAACGGAGGCGGCAGGTCGTTGTTGCCGTCCGTCTGCATCCGGTCGTCGGCGGCGGCGGCGGCGATCGGCTCCACCTTGGTCGGCCGGTTGGACGCAGACGCGCCGCCGTCGTCGTCCATGCTCGGTGCAGTCGAAGCGGAAGCGGCAGTAAAAGTGGCGAGGTCTTCTACGGGCTTGGGTTTGGGTTCGATCGAGTCGCCATGAGGCGGAGGAGGATGAGGAGGCAGCGCCGTCGCGGAAGACGCGACAGAGTCTGGATCTGCCTTGACCGAGCTGCTGGTGGCGGGAGCGTTCAGAGGGTCGATAGACATGGCTGACTCTGCTTTCGGTGTAGGCAGTGCTCTAGAGGGCCATGGTGTGAAAAAGGACGAGTCCAAGTCAGCGAGGGGAGTTTGGGTACTCGTGTCGGCGCGGAGCCCACACACTCACGGAGTCGGATTGGTGACCAGGGTGGAGTCCAGTGCCTTATTGAAAGCGTCTGCTCACGATACGATCGCGCGCAGGCACTCGAGAGTGTCAGTGCCGAGATGGATCGGATCGGGGGCGGTCTCGGTCTCTTCTCTCTCGCTGAGTCACGCACCTGCGGGGTATCTGAGGGGCTGTGCAGCTTCCATAGGCGTGTGCGAGTGAGAGTCTGGTGCAGTTGGCTGTCCGGGCATGAGTTGTCCCTCTGCGAGACGGCTGTTGGCGGGACGGCGCGAGGTTGCGGACGGTTCGGCGTCGACCTGAGCGGGCGATTGCGGAGTCGGATACGATGCGAGGTCTCGTAGGTGAGCTGTCATGCGAAGCGAAACTCGGGCACAGCAGGGGTCGAGTTGACCAGCAGCAAGGCGGCCGAGACGACAAAGACGAGAGGCGGGAAGCGAGTCGGACGAGATTGGCGGGCCAAACAGAGTTGTGCTGCCTTTTTGCGCGCGAGTCTGGACCCGTCTTTTCCTCTGTACTCGTGCCCGCTGGTGCACTCGGAAGTGAGAGAGTCGAAATTCCCAAGTCGCTCGCTCTCAGCCTCTAGCAACTCACGGACCATGGCCGACAGCAAGAGCAGGAAGCGCCAAAAGGGTCTCCAGGGCCAGCCCATCGACCTCGCAGTCCACCAACCGCAGCAGGGCGAACTGCAACCCGCTCTCGGTGCGTTCTTCTCTTCCTGCGCACGCTCAACTGCGTTTCAAGACGTGCGAGCTAATCTGGCGCTATGGACTGGCGGGGGTTCAACAACCAGCTCTGTATACCTCGGCGAAACCTCCAGCCAAGACCCCGTACACGCTCTACACTCGAGGGGGAGACGCCCCGTCCGCTTCCACTTCTTCCGTCCTCGCAGCTGAAACCGACGCCATCGAGTACGACAGCCGGAACCAGCTCGGGTTGGACCGCGACGGGGAAGAGTCGGGACATGCAGTCCAGTGCGTGCACCCTCGTCGGGAGCGGAGGTCCGACTTTGAACTGACTCGGGCGCTCGCCTGCTTGCCACAGGTACATGATCGGAGTCCGGAATCCTCGCACCAACACCCTGACCCTCCATGCCGCCCCTCTGCACACCCTGACTCCCACCATCAAAGCCTTCAAGCGCCTCGCCGGCGATTCCTCAGCGTCCGAAACCGCCCTCATCATGCAGCAGCGCGCCGCCCTCGGTTCCACGTTCGGCACCAAAAAGGCCATCAAGCAACTCCGCGCCCAGGAACGCAACAAGCTCAACGAGACGTCGTTCGGAGTCGGCGGCCACGTCGCCGGACTGCAGACCCACCTGACTCGGTCGATCCAAGCCGCTTCGAGCAACTTGCCGACCCTCGCCGACGTCGAACAGACCGCGAACGCAAGTCGCCCGATCCCGCCGTTCGACATCAAGGCCGACAAACCGAGCAAAGTGTACGATTTCGACGCCGTCGTCTCGCGCGCCGAACTGAACGCGATC
The DNA here is from genome assembly GCA_001541205.1 of Rhodotorula sp. JG-1b. NCBI lineage: Eukaryota > Fungi > Basidiomycota > Microbotryomycetes > Sporidiobolales > Sporidiobolaceae > Rhodotorula > Rhodotorula sp. JG-1b. The sequence continues at coordinate 22,495 of KQ954485.1, read as the reverse complement.
GACCTCGCCCCCTTTATCGCCGCCGCCGACTTCAAAGAGCGCCGTCAACTCCTCGCGTACCGCCGCTCGGACTTTGTCGCCGCCAAGATGAAGCAGATCTTGCCCGCTCGCGCCTCGGCCGAGGGTCAAGTCCCGAACCCGAGTCAGAACGACCGCGTCCGCCTCAAACTCGTCATCTACCTCGCCTACTTGCTCCAGTTCCGTCAAGCCGCGCGAGCGGGTCAACTCATCGACCGGTCCAAACTCGCCGAGAAGCTCGGGAACCCTCCCGCCGTCATCCTCGATTCGCTCCTCGAGCGGTACGCCGAACCGGTCAAGGGGACCGACGCCCGCAAGGTCACCTCGGTCATGGAACTCAAGTTGCTCGCGTATCTCCTCGTCATCGTGTTGCGAGTGGACGGATGGAGCACCGACGTCACCACCATGGCGGACGACCTCGGCATGGGCAACCGCAAGTGAGTAGTAGTGCCTCTGTTTTCGCTGTCACTTTTTCGTCTCGTGCCCGTCTCGAACACGTTTGGGGGGACTCTAGACTGACCACGTGCTCCGCTACAGGGTGCAAGAACTGTTCCGCTCGCTCGGTTGCGTCCTCGTCGCTCCGTCGGCAGAAGATCGCGAAAAGCTCGTCGCGACCGGGCGGGCCGCCACGGCCGCCGAAGCGGCCAAGAGCAAAAAGGCAAAGCTCAAGGTCCCTTTGGAGTTCCCCAAGGAGCGCAAGATGAAGGCGAAGCGATAGTTGGGGGCATGCCTTGTGTACCTCCGCCTTCACTTGTCATCGGTTTTTTGCAAGCTGGTCATCGTCGCTGCACACACCGTTGCCACGGATCTGCGGCGAGAGAGAGAGAGAGAGTCTGCACCTCTACTTATGAACCATATACTCTCCCCCCCGGGACGAAAGGGCGATGAGGATCGGAAAACAACAGTTACAAACAAAGTGTCTGTGCGTGCACCGCGACTCGCGCCCACGCGCCCCCTTTCACTCTACGCCTCCGTCCTGCTTGTCCGCGCTCGAAACACTGGCCAAGTCGAGCTTCAAGTTGGTACCCTCGACCACCGCTTCGCTCTCCTCCTCCGTTCCTGTACGCCATGGGAGATGAGCAACGACTTGGATGAGGACGGAAACGGAATGCCGCATGCACCTCTTTGAAGACGGAACGCCACCACCGGCGCCGCAAACACCAACCCGGCGACTCCGACGCCCCAAGTCGCCGCCAACTCGTTCATGTAGCTCGTCCCGCCCGAATCCATCGCGAACGCACTCGCTGCCCCGGCGGATTGCACGCCCTTGTAGACGCCGACTAAACGAGCCAGTTGGGCCGGGTTCGACGATATGGCGCCCATCAACCAGTCTGCGCGCGCACACGCCGCACGAGGGAGGTTCAGAGGCGGTCAGCCAACCGTGTTCCGGAGTGGTTCTAGTTCGGGGAGGGGGAGAGCCGAAAAGCTGGCCTCACATGCCCAGTTTTGCGTGACAGCATCGAGGATACCTTGGAAGACGTAGAGCGTCCCGTAGCCGGCATAGCGAGACTCCTTCAGGTCGATCCGCTGGAAGTCGTCGTCCCGGTGGAAACCTCTGCAACACACATTCGATTGCGAGGTGAGCACGGCGAACCCGCCTTCGACTTTTTAGTCATCGGCTCACCTCTGTACGTGGTAAGAGGCGCCCCAGACTGCCATGTGCAGAGCGAGCAAGAAGACGAGTGATCCCCAAGCTCGACGAACCCGGCTGAACCGCTTCAAATCGACGAGGACGCCAAAGATCGCAGCGCCGACCATCTGGAACAACCAGAATAAGAGCGAGTTGAGAGCGCGCGTGCGGAGCGTAAAGAGGTGGCCGTTGTAGGTCGATTGCTCGTAGGTGTAGGTAAAGTTGGACGAGAAGAAGAGCGGCAACAAACCGATCAGGATCTTTTCCGTCTTGATCAGGTGCCACATGCCCTCGACTTCTTTGCGCCAAGTCGGGTGCACGGGCGGCACGACGCGAGTCCCGTCTGTGCGGACGATGGTTGCCGGATTTGCCTGTGGGGGCGCGATGATGAGTGCGCGGCCCTCCCCTCCTGCATCTCGGACTACGTGCAACTCACCAGTAGAGCGGGCAGAAAAGTCCCGCACGCGGCGATACAGAGCAAAGCGATATAAACGCTGTTGGAAACCGAGTTGGTCGTCGAGTCCCACGAAATGCCGAGTTCGACGGCGGCGCCGAGGACCCCACCCAAGTTGAACAGCACCCAGAAGATGCCAAAGTATCGTCCCTTGGACCCTTCCGAGGCGTAGGCGAGTGTCAGACTCCCTTGCGAGGTCCACAAAAGGGCTGCGCAGCAACCGAGAATCGCGCCGCTCGCCACAACGAAACCCGAGTTGCCGTTGATGTTGTACGAGAGGAGGGAGCCCATGTAGACTGTGCGAGGTTCGCGCGTCAGGACGAATCACTTCCGGACCGACCGCTGTACAAAAAGGGGACTCACGAGAGTATCCGGACGCTCCGATTGCGAAGGCGGTTCGGTACCCGATTCGATTCACAATTCCGCCTGCCGCAACACCAAACACGGCAAACGTGCAGTACAGGGCAATGTTGGCATTGTTGGCGGCTTTCGGGTCGAGTTGCCCTCTGCAGAGAATGCGGCCAGTTCAGCTGATCGTTTATAAGTTGGGCGCCGGCTCATACGCCGGGCGCATCGGAGAAAGGGGCTTACCCTCCGCCCATTCCTGAATTCGCATTGAAGATGCCCGGGGTGCAGAAGCAGATGAACGAAATGATGATGACCTGGACGAGCGGACTCGCCAGCTTGCGGGCGAGCGGACCGCGTGGAGGAAGTGGCGGAAGCTCCTCGGACCTCGCAGCATCGTCGGCAGTTTGTCCCATCCCGCAGCGGCTGAGATCGCTTTGTTTGATTGCGACTGAAGGAAGAGAAATGAAGCAGGCGCACGGAACCCACGCTGCCACCGAGATAAGCGTTTGCGAGCCCCACCTCAATTTTAGCGCAAATCGCCAAGTCGCGTGAGCGGCGCGAAGAAGGGTCGGATTTGCAACTAGGTCAAGGTGCATACTGTACGCCGGCAAAGACAGCTTCTGAGCGCCTTCCATCCCTGGCCAGCCTTGGCCTCTTCTGCAACGGCTGCGGCGAGACGAGCGAACGCCCGCACCTCTTCGGATCCAACTTCATCAGTCGGAGAGGAGCAAGGTCAGCAACGACAAGCACGGGAGGCCGGGCAGAGCGAGTGGCGCGTGGACTAGCACTGTACGATGCCGTCAGCGACCTTGCCGGAGTGGTTCCTGTGTGTCGACGCTGGAGGGACATCGTGCAAAGTCGCCATCGCCTCATCGCTCGACCACCGCACCGTCTGGTCAGCAACTGGCGGCCCTTGCAATGTGTACGCCCCACCGATATTCCAGCCACTCGCGTCACAGAGCTGACCGGCCTCCGATTGACAGGAAAGCGGTCGGTCCGAAGGGTGCGATTGCAATCATCCTTGTCGCAGCTCGACGAGCCCTCGCAAACATCCCCGAACTCGATTTCTCGGCGGATGCATCCCCGCCGCCACCCTTGCCGGCGAGGTTCTTCAGCAGAGTTTGGCTAGGGCTCGCAGGAGTGCTGCATCAGCGAGACATCGATGAGATTGCCCCCCATGCGCAAGAGGCGTTCGGAATCGCCGGAGACGATCCAGCCTTGAGGATTTCGAACGGTGCGTCCGCCTATCCGTCATCCTTTGGGTGTACGAGAAGTAGACGCTGATGCTCGCCGGCTTTGCAGACGGGTTCCTGCTGGCTGCACCATCTTTAGCTATGGATCACATCGACTCGACGATTGCGCTCGTCGCAGGAACGGGCTCAGTCAATCTTGGTAAGATCTCGTGTTTGACTCTTCTCGTAACGCTACGCTGCTTACACAACGTCGCTCGTCTCCAGTCTTCCGCAAAGTCGCAGGCGAGATTCAGTTGAGCGGAATGAGCGGCGGTTGGGGTTATCTGTGAGTGACCATGTACTCCGCACTGTCTACTCAGGTTGCATCGTGCTAAAGATCTACGAGCAGGCTCGGTGACGAAGGATCCGCCTTTGCTGTTGGTCGGCTAGCAATGCGCCGCCTTCTGTCCGACTACGACGCAAGAACTACGATCTCCTTGCGGGACCAGGGTCGTCATGAGCCGCTCCCTTTGTTGCCCTTCTATGCTGCACTATTGGCGGCGCTCAAAGTGCCAGACGCGGCGACCATGGTGGACAAGACGTACTCCGATTCGGATGAGCTCGAACGCAAACTCTGGGTTGCCGGCGGCTCGCAAACCGTCTACGACTTTGCGTTTGACCGCATTTCCGACGTCGACGAGGCGAGTCGCTCCACTGCCATGGAAATCGTGCGAGAAGCAGTTCTGCCGATCGTCGACACCGTGATCTCGCTCATCGGGAACGGCAGCAAGATCGAGCCCCAACGAGCGCTCCTCTCTCTCGGAGGCGGGATGTGGTCCGCCGAAGGCTATCGGCGTCTCTTGTTGGATGGATTGCGAGCGCGGGGGACAGAGTTCGCGGAGGTCCGGTTTGTACAGAGCGCGGCAGAAGAGGGGGCGAGAGCGTTACGTGCGCAGGCCGCATAAACGCCACAGACACTGGAATGTGTACTCACAGCAAACCTGATGTGTGTCTTATCGCGAGCACAGGAGAGCGGCCAGATAGGTAGCCATTCAGCCGCAAGTTCACTAATACAACCACAAGCGGGTCCTTGCTCGAATACTTCTATGTACAGCTACAGACGTTCACGGCTCCCCCCGTCTTCTCTGCCTAGCGGCCCAGTGCGGACATCCCGACCTCTTCACGCTTGATCGGCGTGACCTTGAAGTGCGGCGACGTGATTTCTTCTCGCGCCGGTGGAAGAACGGCCTCGATCGGATACTCGACATGGATAACTTCGTCCGCCTTGAGGGGTGACTGTCCGCTATTAAGTAGTCCGATGTCACGCTTCAGGTCTTTCCAGATCTCGATCTTGTCGACAAGCTGCAGTGCGATTCAGGTCAGCACTCGGATTCTCTCTGAGTCAAGAAGGACGCGCTCGTCTCGGCCCACCTGGTACTCCACCACGCGAGCACTCGAAGAGGGAAGACACCAGATGTACGTGGTTTGACGCGGGCCGTCTTTCGTGTCCACGGGCGGGTAGGTGACCACGGCCGGTTGCAGTCCGATCTTGACTTTGGGCATTGCCGGGCGTCGCTTCTTGCTCGGGCTCGACGATGCTGACTGTTCGGTGTCTCGGAGTGGCAAGTTGTGAAGATGTCGGAGGACGATTTCGCAGATCTTCATACCGACAAAGGCCAACACCCTGCGCAAAGACGACCAGTCAGTCACATTGACCCGAGATCGCGCGCTCTCGGGCCAGACTTGCCGTGGCCGATACCGCGCGACTTTGTCCAACAGCAGAGGAACGCGTTCGCGCATCTCTTCTGTGGAGATCTCGCTCATCTGCCCGAGTCCAGATAGTCAGACGTCGGTAGTCAAGTTTGGGCAGACATGGCCGACGCACCTCTGCAGATGGACGCTGGACCAGGTTTGTAGATCCGACACCGACAGAAGGTAACGTCGGTCCTTGGGACGGATGGAGCAGGCCGTCCGTGAAGCCGGCGCCCGCGAGACACTTCCAGAAGTGGTTGGTCGGGCTCGCATCTTGGGAGACAATCCAGGAGTCAATACCGCTGCCGAGTCCAACGGAATCGCGCGAGCTTACAATGCAAGCGCATTTGTGCGCTCTTGACTCCGGGGTTGATGCCACATAGGAGGACGTCCAGGCCTTCCTCGAGATAATCGGGCAAAGGATCGTCTCCCAATTCAGCGTATTGCGACGGATCCGCGTAGGGTCGAGCCGGCCGCTTCTTCTTCTTCGTCGGCGTAATCGCTGCATCTTCGAGGTTGGGGTCGGCGTCTTCGGCAGTTTTGCGCTTGAAGTGCGGACTGCTGGTCCCGTTCGAGCGACGAGGCGGCGTAGCCGTTGAACGTGGCAGCGGCGGCGGCGCAGACGGACTTTGTGGGAGCGCCGCCGAGGAGCAAGCTAATCCTGCCGAGTCGTGTCCACTCTGCGTGAGTTCTGGCGCCGTCAAGGGTGAGGGTAACATTCGGGACGAGGTGGGGGACGACGTAGAGCGACGAAACCGATCTAGGTGAGCGGCAAAGGCAGGTGTCGGAGCAACCGGGGAAGGTTCAGAGCGCGGGAGACCGTTTGACATCGGTAGCGGCTCGTGAGCGGGCATGGGGAAAGGATGAAAGAGGCGCAGGAGAAAAAAGGGTTGGCACAGCTTTCTCGCGGGTCCGGAACAATCGCCCGTGCCGCTTTCGCACGCCAAGGTCACGAAAGTGCAGGACAGTAAAATGTGTGTTCCATGCAGCGCTGCGATTCTCCGGAACGAGGCGTTCACAATTCGGTGGTCTCCTCCGCGACGACACTGTCGAATTGCGGCACTTCCTCCGTCTTCACCTCTTCTGCCTTGATCGTGACCACCTCGATCCCCAGATCCTCGGGGCTATAGTACCGGGTGGACTCTGGCAGGGCCAGCGGCTCGGGCGGACAGGATCGCAGCTTTGCCACCTCGATGCCAAAGCTCCGATACAACTCGAGCTTGACGGGCAACTGCATCATTTTCGAGGGTCAGCATGAGATGCGCGATTCGACTCGTCGTTTGATACATACTGGGTAAGCGGCGACTCGTCCGGACGTTGACGGTAGGACGTAAAAATAGGTCGCGCAACCTGCCGACGTGTGGGCGAGAGCAAAGTCTTGCAATCCGATAGCTGCCTTCACCGGTGCGGGCCTTTTCGACTTTTTCACAGCTGGAGAGGGCGCCGTCGACGTGTGCGTAGCCCGCGATTCCGGTGTACCGGCGACTTTCGCGAAGAACTGCGCCACGGTATCTCCCACCTTCATACCGATGAAGGCGACAATGCTGTTGACTCGGCAAGGTCAACTTACTTGGTATCTGCGAGCGCTCAAGGAAAACCTGCGCTCACCGTGGTCGATACTTGATGACCTTTCGGAGGAAGATCGGCACCGCCGCCTCCAATTCTGCCTTTGTGAGCTCCGAGGCCTGTTGAAGCCGATGATAAGCACCCATACCGCTATGCAGAATGTGAAGGGAAACCCGGCCGTACCTCTCTTGTCGGTCGCGGAATCAGGTTCGTGATCCCGATGTTGTAATCTTCAGGGAACGTCCGGCTCGCACTCGGCTCGAGGACAGTCGGCGTGAGTCCCGCGGCGTGCACCGCTTTATAGAAGTGATTGTGAGGCGACGCATCTGCTCGCGAGGAAGACGGGGGGTCAAGGCCTTCGTATAAGCTCCAGCCTCAAGGGCGACCTTACAGTGAAGTTGGGTTTCCGCCGTGCGTATTCCTGGATTCTCGCCGCAGAACAGAACGTCGAGTTCTTCGCGGATCCGATCCGTCAAGGGGTCGCTGCCCAAGTCGGCGTAGTCGCCCTTGGCCCGCCGGCGCTTCTTCGGCACTGCGCCGAGGGGGGCCGATCCCTCCGGTTTCGGGAGCGCCAGGGCCGTAACGTTTCCGGTGGCGGCTCCTTCGACCTTGCCACAGTCTTTGCGAGTGCGCTTGTTCGGCCTCGAGTAGCTGGTGAGCGAAACGTGCTGGATTTCGGCAGATGTGGCGCTGCTCCGAGTGCGGCGCGTGAAGGAGATCTGATCCGTCAGAAGCGTAGCTGGAGAGGTCATGGTCCGCACTAAGCTGTGCTGTCGGATCGTTGACACCAGTCGGCGGCAGCTCGGATTAGAGGCAGAAATGAGGGGAGGGGCGAGAAGAGAGCAAGAACCGAAGAGCCGAGGAGAGCTGGCAACCTCTCGTAAGCAATGAGTCTATAGAGGATTAATGCACGAGCAGGTTTACGCGAATGAAGGGCTACAGGCGATGAAGGGACTAGCCGCGGAAAGGTACAGATCTATATAGTAAGGATTTAAACAGATGGATACGACAGGAGTGGCGACAAAAGCGGGGAAATCATGCGCGCGTAGAGGCAGGTAACAAGGGACGTACAGCTCAGTTGCGTCGCGCGTCGCGAGCCGAGTCCGGGTGTCGCTCGTGCTTGCCATTGCGATCGGGAGGAGCAGCGTCGTCTCGCTCCTCCTCGTGCGACTCGCCATCATCTTCTTGCGACTCGACACTCGCCGCCGCCTCCTCCTTGTGCGTCACATCCGCATCAATCTTGACCATCGACGAGCTCGCTTCCCTCAACCCGGGTCGATTCGGCTTTGATTTCGTGACCGGACCTTTCCCGAGCGGGTCCTGCTCGTCGGAAGAAGAAGAGCCAGTCGCGCCCGATTCGAGAGTCGCGGTTCTTCGAATAGCGGGGAGGACGTCCAGAGTCGTCGAGACGGTCGAGGTCGAGGCGGAAGACGAGGCGGAATAATCTCTGCCATCGTCGGCAGCGTCGGCCGTACCGCTCGGGTCGGTAGTAAGCGGTGGTCGCTGCAGGTTGCCACCGCGCGTGAATGCGCCCAGGATCGAGGAACGGCCCGTGGTAGTCCGCGCGACGGGAGGTGGTCGAGGCGGATAGGCGGCTCCGCTGTTGTCGACGCCCTCCTCTCCTCGCGCACGGTCGAGTTGACTCTCGGCGTGAGCGTTCCCAGACTCTGCTGCGTGGCTCCGCGCAGCCCGAGACGCAGCTTCGTACTCGGCCGCAGTCGGCAGAGTCTCGAGGAGGGCCCCCGCCGCGCCGGAAGCCGCCGCTTCGGCGCGGATCCGCTCTGCCTCTTCGGCCGCCGACCCGTCGCCGACATCGTACATCGGCAAGCCGCCGTCGACAAAGTATCGCGGCAACTCGTCGCGGACGAGTCCCGGCGTCCCAGCCGGACCGTTTGCTCCGTCCGCGCCGCCGACCAGGTCAACGTCCCACATATCGTCCTGGTCCCGCTCGCCGATCCGAGCGCCCCCTTCTCCGACCGTAGCTCCGACCGTTTGCCGACCTCGTCTTCGCCGTCGTCGACCGTGCGGACCAAACTCGGTGGCAAAGATGTAGGGTGGAGGTTCCTCTCTGGGAATGCGTGGGGGAGGACCGCGGATGTGGATCCCGAAGCGGTTGATGTGCAGGCCTTTTGCAGGGAGGAAGTAGGACCGCCATGTTGGTGGATAGTATCGACGGATATAGAAGAATCTGCACGCGTACGAAGAGGCGTCACCGTCAGATGCAGGCCTCGGCATTCGATTCCTTCCGACAGGAACTGACCGTGCCGTGCTGATTCCGATCAGCAAACCGACAAGGACAACGATAGAGACCTGCAGACGGCAAACAACGTCAGTATGCTGCTGGACCGCCAACGGCGTCCATGCTTTCCAAAGACCGAGGGAGTTTTTTCGAATCGGGCAGCCTCACCCAAGTAACCCTGAGCGGCAGCGGATTGTGCGTTCGGTCAGGCCACTACTCTCGACCTTGCAGCCTCCGATCGGACTCACCAATTGGTCGAGAAGTTGCCGCCCCAGACATTTCCGAACCATCCGCCGTTATTGGAATACTGGGAACTAGGGGAGGACGCAGATTCAGCACGCGGACCGGCCGACACGGACGCAGACGGGGACGAGACCGACCTCGTGCTGCTAGGCGCGGACGAAGTGGCAGTCGTCGAAGCTTGCTGTTGCTGCAGGAGCGCGGTTCCGGCCGAGATCGTCGACGCTAGCGAAGCGTTGATGTCGCCTCTCCGGCGGAGGTACTGGGTCGGTGCGGGTGTCTTGAAAGCAGCGGCAGCAGCACTCGCACGAGCTACCGTAGGGGCGGGCGGCATGGTGCGCGCGAGTGCTGGAACTTGAAGAGGGTTTCGAAGTCTGCGCCGATTGCGGCGTGAAAGTGTCCGAAACGGACGGTGGGGTGGAGAAGTTCAGCTCCGATGTCCTCCGAAGTCGCGCCGGCGGTTGGAGCTGCTTCTGAGCCTCGCTTTGAGTGTGCTCAGCCTGTCAAACGCTGGCAGGAGACTGTGCAGGAGATGGGTCGACCTTTGAGAGGAATTAGCGGTGATGCCGACGATCGGCGCCTGTCGCAGCAAGAGCTTCCAATTAATAATGATACACTTGTAATCGAATAACCCCCTGCGATTAATCAAGCCGACGCGGAACAGGGGGTAGTATAGCGCGTTCTTCTACTTTGAAACGGCGTAGAGTACAGGAACAAAAATATCAGAGCGCGTGTCACACTGTATAGATTACGGCCCTTGCAGTCAGTAGCCCGGAGTAAGGAAAGAGGCCACCGATCAAGTCTCGCTGCGGTCGCCGTCGTTCGCACCTCGCCATCAGCCTCACAGCCAAGACAACTAAGAGGAGCGTAAAAAGAGTGCTGGAAATGCCAGGTCCAGGCTCGGCAGCGATTGCCATCGTCCGACCGACCGGCGACGCGACTCCGACTCGCTCTCCGCCCACCAAACCGGCGACTGCACCACCTGCAGCGGGAGGGAGCGCGTCCCGTCAACTGTGCCGAAACCAGCAAATCTACGGCAAGTGCGCGTACCAGGACAGCGGCTGCCAGTTCTCGCATGACCCGCCCGGAGCGCGATCCCCGGCGAAACCAGCAGCACCGCAAGTCCCACCGTCAGTTCTCCTATCTTGCATCCCAGTCAGGCTGCCCCGGGTCTTCATATGCTGACCTGCCCTTTCTGCCCGTACGCAGCTCGGGCGCGTCGACCCCTCTGTCGGTCGCAGCCGCTTCCGCAGCCGAATTCGTCCCAGGCGGATCGGCCAGCGCGAGTGCGAGCAGAGCCGGATCGCCGAGGGTAGCAGCGGGAACTTTGACCCCGGGAGGAAACTCAAACTCGACAATCGCAGCTCAGGCTGCAGAGTTCGTCCCGCGCAAAGGCGGAGCATCCACGTGCGCCAACTCAAACCCTCGTGCCTCCCGCTCCTGCCACTGTCTGACTCTTTGTCGCTCCTGTGCTCTCATAGACCGGTTCTTTCGGAGGGCGCCCCCGTCTTCACACCGCAAGGTCTCCAGGAGCAGTTGAGCGCGCAGCCAGAGGCTGGACCGAGCAATGGGTACCAGCAGCAGCAAGATGTCGAAGGTCTCGCCGAGTATTATCAGCAAGCGCTCGAGATGGTGAGTCGGCGCGAGATAAGCATTCTTGGTGGACCGAGGAAGGAGCAATTCCTGACCCCCTCGCTCCGCAAGCAGAACCCGGCCGACTACGCTCGTCAGCAGGGCTCGGCGGATCCGTACGGCTTCAACCACGCGCTCGCACCACCTGGACCGGGAGGCGGAATGCCGGCTCTGCCAGGCTCCCATGCATCTGCAGCAGCGGTGGCGGCTGCCGAAGCCGCGTACTACAACAACGGCATGCAGGGAGTTCACCCGTCCGCCTTGGGTCACTTTGTGCGCCAACCGGTACGTAGCACTTTTCCTCCTCTCTTTCTGATCGCACCAGGAAAGCTGAGTCTGCTTCTTCTTCTATGCAGCTGCAATATCACCTCTACCACCCGCTGCCTTCGACCAACCCGCGGCATCTCTCTTCCACGCTGCCGTCTCGCACGGGCTCCCACTCGCCGACGACGTCCTTCTTCCTGCCTCCCGCACTGCACATCTCGCTCACCCAAAAGTCTGAAGCGACTCAAGCGACGCCGGTGGTCGATCTGAAGCTGCCGGAGGAAGTCGGAGGCTATACGGGTCTCGTGCCGCTCGACAAGCCGCCGAGCGAGGGCGCTTCGGGTGCGGGTGCGAGTGGAGTGGGCTGGGCTGGCTACCGAGGCTGGCTGTACAAAGCATGGAAGGAGGGAGAAGGGCGATGCTATGTTTTGCGACGGATCGAAGGCGAGCCAAGTTATTCGGTCCGGATTTCAAGAGAGGCACACCGCTGACCCCTCACACCTGCGAAATACTCAGGCTTCCGGTTGCAGCACGAAGCAGCAATAGCGGCTGTCGAGAAGTGGACCCGTGTCCGGCATCCGGGTCTGGTCGGCGTTCGCGAGGCATTCACGACTCGAGCCTTCGGAGACCAATGTGAGGAGGGGGTCTTGTCACGCACGATGGCATATCCTCGCACAGAGACTCACTAGGTCGCACATCCCACCACGCAGCGATCATCTTTGTCTACGACTTTCACCCCTGCTCGCAGACGCTTTACGAAGCGCATCTCTCTCCGTCCGCGTCGCTCCCGCCGAACCCGTGGTCGACGCCCCTCAGCCACCACCATCCCGCGGCAGCCGGAAGCGCCGCGACCGGGTATGGACGAAGAGCTGTCGCTCCGCTCGGTGGTGCCGGCGGTCCTGGCGTCGGAGCAGGAGGGATCTCCACGGGCAGCGGCGGGACGAGCCCGGCATTGCCGGAACGAGTCCTCTGGAGCTACGTCGTCCAGATGGCGTCGGCGCTTAAGTGCGTGCACAACAGCGGGTTGGCGATGAGGACGGTCGACGTCAATCGCGTGCTGGTGACGGGCAAGAATCGCGTACGGCTCGGCGGTGCGGGCGTCCTCGACTGCTTGACGTGGGATGGGGTTCAAGCCATTCCGGCTCACCAGGTAGGACATTCGTTCTTTCTGCGTTGACGAGGTTCGAACGACGCACAATCAACTGATTAACTCTTGTCTCGAATCCTCACCCCGTGCAGCAAGACGACCTCCTCGCGTTTGGCAAGCTCATCATCGCGCTCGCGTGCGGTTCGACCCAGGCCGTGCACAACCTGCCCAAGAGCGTCGATCACATCTCGCGGATGTACTCGCCCGACCTGAAGAACGTGGTCCTGTACTTGTTGTCCAAGCCCGGTCCGCGCAAGACGATCGAGGAAGTGTTGGCACTGATGGGTCCGCGGGTCGTCGACGAGTTGAACTCGAGCCTTGTGTAAGCGCGGGAATGAGATTTTTCTCCCCGTTTCGGGCGGCGCTCGCACCTCTTGCTGACGACTTGTTGTCACTGGCGCAGCGCGGAGGACACGCTGGAGCACGAGTTGATGCGCGAGCTGGAGAACGGACGCTTGGTGCGCCTGCTGACAAAGTTTGGCTTTATCAACGAGCGTCCTGAGTAAGTCTCGTGTCAAAAAGACGCGTTGCGATCCAGATTCTGATCGACCCCGTGCTTCCTCTCCAGGTTCGACCACGACCCGCGATGGGCCGAGACGGGCGACCGGTACTTGATCAAGCTGTTCCGCGATTACGTTTTCCACCAAGTGGACGAGACGGGCCGGCCTGTCACCGATTTGAGCCACGTCTTGACCGCGCTCAACAAGGTACGTCCCTACGGCTGCGGCAAACACGTCCACTGTCTTCTGCTGGTTGGCACAGAGACTGATGCATTGTGGATCTTGTCGTTTGCAGTTGGACGCCGGCATCGACGAGAAGATTATGCTCGTCTCGCGCGACGAGCAGAGCTGCCTGATTGTTTCTTATCGCGAGGTGCGTTTCCTCCCGTCCTCTAGTCTGGTCCTTGTTGATGTCAACTGTCGACTCATGCTTTCCTGTGTGTGTGCGGCGCAGATCAAGAACTGTATCGAGAGCGCTTTCGCCGACTTGTCGAGGAGCACTTCGTGATTCTCGGGGGGCTTTCTGTATCGGCATTCGGAGTAGCTTGCCCCATTGTCGAGCTGCAAACGTCTTACAAAACATCAACACCGGTTATCGAAGCTGTCAGCATTAGTCAGCAGAGGCCGGGACCTCCATGTCACTGAAAGGCTCGACTCCGCATGAAAAAAGTTTGCAGATTCGCCGACATCGATCTCGAGAGATGCGCCGCTGAGAGCGTGCTGGACAAAATCCTCCTCGCCGTGAGGTCCCCCTTTGTGTCAGTGTGAGGCTATGGATGTGCCTGCGAGTGTATCACGCGTCGACCGGTGTTCTCGGCTTTGCTCGGAACGCGAGCCGTCGAAAGGGCGAAACCGGAGTCGAAATCAGCTGGTCGCCTCTCGTTCTTGCTCTCCTCTTCTCCCTCGTATTCACCCACTCCGAGTACTAGAATCAGAATGTGAGTGCATGGCAGATCCAGCTGATCGAGATCGACTATGCTGGCCTGCGCTGCGCTCCATCGCCCCGTCGGGCCACCGCGGCCAATTCGGGTCCGTTCCCCTGTCTCGCGTAACCTGATCACTGACCGCTCTGCGCTCTATGCTGCGCTTGGGGAGGACAGGTCTGCTGGCCAGGGATCCGTCAACGTTGGTATCAAGTGAGTCTCGTCGACCGGGACCCTCTAGATGGCGCATCAGAGTCTCCGAGAGCTGACCTCGCCGATGTTCGTCATCTCTCTCCTTCCAGCGGCTTCGGTGAGCAATATCGCCACGGCTCTCGAGCTGACTCGCTCTATAGGCACTGACCAAGTTTGCTGGACTGCTTGGCTATCGCGCTGATCAGGCCGCATCGGACGTATCGTCCTCCGTAACGCGTGAGCCTCTCTCTGTGCTTGTGCTCCACACGTCGCTTTTCCTCGGCCGACCCCTTCTCGGCCACCCGCCGCGAAGAGCCTGGTCGAGCACCCGCCCTCGCTGCAGTTCTCGGAACTCACATCTACTCTTTCCCACTATGCAGCATTGAGCACGGTGATGCCAAGGTCGTTGCCATCAAGTAAGTTGCCCTTGGTCTCCCCACACGTGCACGTTCACTCCGGAGAAAGTGCTCACCTCGATCTACTTCACAGCGACCCGTTCATCGACCTTGAGTACATGGTCAGTCAGGAGTCCTCATTAACCGTGGGGAAGGAGCGCCGGACAAGCGGCTGCCCTCTCCTCGAGAAGGACGGCGCACCGGAACCTGCCGACGGCGCGCTGACATAAGCAAGAGGTCTTTCTCTCGCGGTAGGTCTACATGTTCAAGTACGACTCGACCCACGGCCGCTTCAAGGGCGACGTCCACACCGAGGGCGGCAAGCTCGTCGTCGACGGCCACGCCATCGACGTCTACAACGAGAAGGACCCGGCCCAGATCCCCTGGGGCAAGTCGGGCGCCGACTACGTCGTCGAGTCGACCGGTGTCTTCACCACCAAGGAGAAGGCCGGTGCTCACCTCAAGGGTGGCGCCAAGAAGGTCGTCATCTCGGCGCCGTCGGCTGACGCGCCGATGTACGTCTGCGGTGAGTCTCTCCAACTTCCATTCCGTAATTTTGTCACCGATAGGGTGTCTGACGTCCGCGATTTCGGACAGGTGTCAACCTGGACTCGTACAACCCGGCCGACCAGGTCATCTCGAACGCCTCGTGCACCACCAACTGCCTTGCCCCGCTCGCCAAGGTCATCAACGACAACTTTGGCATCGCCGAGGGTCTCATGACGACCGTCCACGCGACGACCGCGACCCAGAAGACCGTCGACGGCCCGTCGTCCAAGGACTGGCGCGGTGGCCGTTCGGCCTCGGCCAACATCATCCCGTCGTCGACCGGTGCCGCCAAGGCCGTCGGCAAGGTCATCCCGTCGCTGAACGGCAAGCTGACCGGCATGGCATTCCGTGTCCCGACTACGGACGTCTCGGTCGTCGACCTGACCTGCCGCCTCGAGAAGGGCGCCTCGTACGACCAGATCAAGGCCGCCGTGAAGAAGGCCGCCGACGGTGAGCTCAAGGGCATCCTCGAGTACACCGAGGACGCCGTCGTCTCGAACGACTTTGTCGGCTCGACCTCGTCGTCCATCTTTGACGCCGCCGCCGGTATCTCGCTCAACGACAACTTTGTCAAGCTCGTCGCCTGGTACGACAACGAGTACGGCGTAAGTCTCGAGACCGTTCTTACTTGCTTTTTTCGGGGTACTGCTTTTCGCGGAACCGGCGCGCTGACTTCCGTTCTCTTTCCGCCGACTTGACAGTACTCGCGCCGTGTCGTCGACCTCCTTGTCTACATTGCCAAGAAGGACGCCGCCAAGCTCTAAATCGCTCGGTCAACCACAGTGTCCCGCCTTCCGTTGATAGTTGCAGCTTGATGTTTCTCTGCTGTGCAAAAATTGAAAAATACGCAGTTCTGCCTCGCACTTTTCTTGGTGTTCCTTCTCTCTCTCTACCTGCGTAAAGCATGCGTATCTGCGAGAGCTTTCGGATAGGGCCGTGTACCGGGCAGGCTCATGGAGAGCGAGAGACACCGTCGAGAGCTGGGAAAGCCAATCCTGTGCAAGGCGTTGACATCTTCCTCACTTTCCCACCGAACACTCTCGCCACTGCAAAATGCGCTCGACCAGCCTGCTGAGGCAAGCAGCAGCACAAGCGACGGCACCGGACGCCTACGCCAAGTCCCTCGCTTATGCAACCGATCTCGTTCGCCGGACCGACCACGAAGCGATCTACGCCTCGCATTTCTACCCGGGCGACGTGCGACCGGCGTACCTCGCGCTGCGGGCTTTGAATGCAGAGCTCGCTGGGTTGCCGGATCAGGTGTCGAATCAGCTCGTCGGGCGGATGAGGTTCCAGTGGTGGAAGGATGCGATCAAGGGACTCTACGACGTCAGTCTTTCTCTCACTGGTACCACCGCCAGAGACCTTGCCATGCCTGCTATTGGTTCAGGCCGAGGAACTGACGACGCCTGTGCGCAATGCAGGGCAAGCCGCCGCCTCATCCGCTCATGACCTTGCTCTCTTCTCTCCCTCAAAGACCTTTCCTCTCGGCGTACCACTTTAACCGGTTGATCTCGACCCGCGAATCGAACTTCCTCAACCCGACCTTCCACACGTTGCAAGACCTAGCCGACTACAGCGCCGGGACTCAGGCGTCGCTGCTATACCTCTTGCTACAAGCTACCGCCGCTTCTTCTTCGAGTGGCGCAGCTGCATCATCATCACCACTAGGCGGAGGAGGAGCGGGTCTCCGACATTCAACTCCTTTCCAGCATCAAGGAGGAGAGCACGAAGGCGCCGTCGATGGAGTGACGACGAATGGAGGAGGCGGAGGAGGGATGGCGCTGAGAGAGGCGGACGATTTGACCCTCGACCATGCGGCGAGTCACCTCGCCGTGGCGGTCACGATCGCGACGCTGCTTCGATCCATACCGCATCATGCTAGTCGACGTACCAGCGTCATCCCGCTCGACGTCGGTACGTCTTTCCACCCTCCCTCCCCCGCCTCTTTCAGGACACGACAGATTGAAACTAACTACTGACTGTTACCTTTGCTACAGCCTCGAAGCACCAACTGCAGGAGGAAGCCCTCTTCCGGAAAGGACCCGAAGCAGAAGGTTTGCAAGATGCCGTTGCCCAACTCGCGGGAATCGCGCAGGCCGAGCTCCGGACGGCGCGGGAATGCTTTGACGGCACGACCGGACTCCCGAAGCGCGCCGTGCCCGTCTTTCTCGCCGCCGTCAGTCCACCGATCTCCAGAGTTCCCGGTGTCTCTGTTTGTGTGTGCTGACATTGCCTCGAGGCGGACGACCGCCGCCCCCTCAGACTCCGGCACGGTCGTACCTGGACCGGCTCGCCTCGCCCAAAGTTGACTACAACCCGTTCGACGTGACCCTCGCGAAGCGGTACTGGAAGCTGCCGTTCCAGGTGTGGGGCGATGCGAGGAACAGCCGGTTCTGATTCTGACAGAGCGCCTCGTCTTGCCTCGTCGACGCAATAAAATGCCGAGTTCCCTGCATCCGTTCTGGAAAGCTGTTGCATCCGGACTCTGGGCGCGGGACAAGCATGAAAGCATGAACAATTGCAGTGCTGTATGTTCTCGATTGACCCGAGCCTAAGCAGACAAGGAAAGTTTTCTTTCTCTCGCCGGGAATTGGTCGCTCAGATTTCGGCAGCTCGTCGTCTTGTTCATTGTCACACGATGGCGGTATCTCGGGAGCGGTCGCGGGCGCGGTCACGGTCACGGAGGAGCTCCGGGCAGAGTGTGCATCGTGGCAGTCCCACCCGGACCAGCGTTGCTATGGACGACGACGAGCAGCAGCACGTCGACTCGGCGTCCTCGTCGCCCGTAGCGTCGACGTCTGCAGCGGCGCAAGCAGAACACGAACAGTTCGGTCGAGCCCACCAGGCGCAGCAGCAGCCGCACCCGCAGCATCCGCACCAGGCGCACTCGCAGCAACAGCACCAACATGCTCCTCCTCATCCGCCTCCTTCATCGCTCTGGAAGGACGGCGTGTCGTACGCCCATGCGCCAGATCTCACACACTACCTCGAATCGACTTTCGTACCGTCAGTCGTGCCCCAGCCGGACGAGTATCATGCAAAGGACCAGGCGAGGCAGTACCTCGAGAAGCTCGCAGATCAGGTCTCGCCAGGCGCAAAGCTCTTGCCCTTTGGGTCAGTCTACGCCCTTCCACTCTCCACTCGCCCGTGAATGCGCCGATGTGTCGCAGGGCCGCGTGGGTGAAACTGTTAAAGTCGGCGACTGACGATTCCGTTTTCCCGTGCGTCCAGATCCATGGCGAACGGTTTCGCCCTCAAGAACTCGGGTACGCCGACACCCGTTTTTATACCGGAGCACTACAGTCGCTAAACGAACCCACGCATCATCCTGCAGATATGGACCTGTGCTGCTTCCTCGCCAAGGATGCGCCCGTTCGGGATCCGTCAGAACTGGTCGAGTTGCTCGGACGCTTGATAGAGCAAGGTGCGTCTCTTCCGCGGAAGCGTTTCTGATGACGGTTCAGATGCGTGAAGAAAGCGCGTGCTGACAGCAACGCGCGGACACAGAAACCAACTACTACGTCAAGATGCTCCCTCGCGCGCGAATACCGATCATCAAGCTCACGCTGCCGCCGACTCCCGACGTACCGATGGGGATGGCGTGCGACATCGGGTTCGAGAACCGATTAGCGCTCGAGAACACGCGGTTACTGCTCACTTACGCGATGATCGACTCGCGGTTGCGCACTCTCGTCCTCTTCCGTGCGTCTGCGGCCCATCTCTCGCTTGATGGCTGCTCCTATGCAGGAGCATGGCTGACACGTCTCGTGCGGAGCAGTCAAGGTCTGGACGAAGCGGAGAAAGATCAACAACCCGTATCGAGGGACGTTGAGCTCTTACGGATACGTCCTGCTCGTGATACACTTTCTTGTTCACGTCAAGCAGCCGCCTCTGTTACCGTCAGTCTCTTGCTCTTCAGTGTCGCACGTGTACGAAGGCTGATCGAGGGGTGCCGTCGCAGGAATCTGCAACGCCTGTCTACTCCCGATGAACCCGCCGTCGAGGAGACAATTTTCGAAGGGCACGACATCTCCTTCTTCGATGACCTCGAGGCGCTGCCCTCCCTCTTCCAGACGACGAATCACGAAACGTCCGGCGAACTCTTGATCGACTTTTTCCGATACTTTTCCAAGGACTTCAACTATGCCCATTCGGTCGTCAGCATCCGGAGTGACAAGGGCGTGCTGCCAAAGGTCCAGAAGGGGTGGCATACCGATTTCGAATTCGATCCGGAGCTTACCGTGCGGGATCAGCACAAGCTCTGCATAGAGGTGAGCTTCCCCCCGCGCCGTCGTTCGCCCACCATCCGATTGAACTAAACGACGAGGGACTGCGCAGGACCCTTTCCAATTAGACTACAATGTCGCTCGGACGGTGACGAAGGATGGACTGTATACTGTGAGTCGTTCTTGGTCTTTTCCCACACCGTCCTTTCTCTGATGGCCAAGATTCACGCCGTTTGCAGATCCGGGGAGAGTTTATGCGCGCCTTCCGCATCCTGACGACTCCGACACGATCACCCGAAGGTATCGGCGCCGTCATCAACTCGCTTTGCGAAGAGCGGGAAGACTACCTCCTCATCCACCCCGCCGATGACCCCGCCGCGCAGCATTACAACCACCGACTGTATCCCGGAACGCCCGCGCACCCGCAGCGCTCGCCGAGGAGACGCTCTGCGCCGTCGCCTCGCATGGGACCGACCGCGTACGGGCAAGGCTTGCACCATCAGCCGCCGCATCTGGCGCAATCTCCCGTCCTTGGCAGGGAGCACCCATTCTGGAGTGCCATGAACGGTGGATCGCACGGGGCACCGAACGGAGACGGTGTCGGTCGGTCGACAAACGGAGAGTCGGTGGAACAGAGTGGTGGTGGCGGAAGGAGCGGAGCGTTGGCGGAGCCGTTCCATCCTGGCGGTTCGGCCAACTCGCAGTCGCATCTCGGCAGGCCGCCACATCCAGCGGCGGCAGCGGCGGCGGCTAGTGACTACTCTTGCGGCGTCCGGCCGCCGATTCAGCATGTGTCTACGCCTCCGACCGTCGCGGGTTCGCCTCCGTTGGCTCCGGCTTCGATCGACGGCGCAAGCACTTCGTCCCGCGAGCGACGACAATCTTGGGATGGGACTTCGGCTGGCGCGGCGGCGGCGGCAGGCAAGGCGACGAGCGGTGCGACTCTCAGCGGAGGCTACGACTTGCATCGGTTCTTCCAGAACCCGCAGCAGCAGCCTTCGTCCTCGTCGGTCAGCGAAGTCGGTGGGCCGACCTCGAGCACGATGGCATCGACCGCTTCGACTGCTGCGGCCCTGAACGGTCGCGGTCCGGTCTCTCTGACGGCTCCGTCCAGTCCGGACATGATCTCGCAGTCGGCGTACTTTGCTGGACACCCGTCCGGTCAGTACTCGCATGCCTACGCGGGTCGGTCGCAATACCGCTACGGCGCAGCAGCGGGAGGTCACTCGGGCCCTTATCCGGGCGCATCGCACGTCGGTCCTCGACTCGCGACTTCCGTGCCCCGGAACCCGCACACGGCGCATCACGCCTACACGAACCCGTATGCCTCTGCCGCGGTGCCGTATCCGTTGTCGGGATCATCGGCGGCGGCGGCGCCTGCTGCGGTTGCGTCCGGCTCTGGCTACGTCACGCCGACGGGTTACCCAATGAACGCGGCGAGTCCGGTTCATGGTGCAGCGGCAGCGCTCGCAGTGGCGGCGGCTATGCCCCCCGCGCCGAAGCCCATCTTCCCTGAAGAGGACCGCGAGAGGGTCGCGATGGCGAACCGGATCTCGTTCGGCTCGTTCCCCGAGATGCTGCCGCTGCCTTCTTACGCGCACTATCACGCTTCGGGCGGAAGTGCGGCTTACCTCGCTGGAGCTGGGGGGTGGGGTTCCGAGCCCTACGGTGTTAGCGGACCGATGCGAGATCGGAATCGGACTCACGGCCCAGGAGGTGCCGGCGGCGGAGTTCGAAGATCGGGCACCGGTCGACGCAGTCTCAGCAGCACTGCCGAGAACGAGTACAGCGGAGAAGAAGAAGAAGATGTTGTGGACGTGGGTGATGAGGATGCCGAAGACGGATCCCTCGGTGCCGTGCTCGAAGACGAGACGGCTTCGTCCAACGCCGCGCGACGACATCCGTTCCCGCCCCAGCTCGCCAGAGACCAATTCTCCTCCGATCCCGAATCGGATCGTCCGGCCCGGATCCGAGGTCGAAGCGCTCCCCATGTCCGGATGGGACCGGATGGGCGAGAGACTCTGCTCTTTGGCGCGATCGAGGTCACTTTGCCGCGAGCAGAGGATGTCGAAGAGGCCGAGCTGGAAGAGGAGATGTATGACCAGCAGCTGCAAGAGGAGGAAGCGCGGACCGAGGAGGAGGCGGAGGAGGGCAGGCAAGCAGGCGAAGGGCAAGCAAAAGCCGACTCGGGCCGTGAAGCAGCAGCTGCCGCTGCCGACGAGGAGCGCGAGGTGGCCTTCTTGGGACCGACGCCGCACGCGAACGGAACAGGGTCCGACGACACTGCCTCCGATCTCACCTCTTCGCGCGCATCGACGTTGACGGCGACGGCGGAGGATCTTCCCGCTCACTCCGTTCGCTCAATCCCCGTCTTGACGACCCAGCCTCCGACACCCGCGAAGGGCTCCCCTGCTCTACCGAACGCGCTCGGTTTGACCGATGCGCCGTCATCGCCGCGACGACGTCCGGCCTCGCCAGTCTTCGGCTCGGAATCGCCGACTCGGTCTGTGCGTTCGAGCCGACCTGGGTCGCCGAGGCGGTCCTCGAGCAATGAGGAGGAGGAGGCCGGATCGTCGTCCGCCACGGACGAGCCCTCGTCGGGTCGAGGAGGAGACGAAAACGACGACGCAACGAAGCTCGCCAACGGCCTTTCGGAGCTGTCCCTCGCTTCTTCTTCTTCTTCATCCTGAAGACTAAAAGAACGCCTCCCTTCTCGACTCTCTTCGCGTATTCTCCGTCTCCATACAACCTTTGTGTCACAGTATGTCTCGCTCCCACGTCCGCATTAGCACTCCGCACCACGCACTTTGCACTCGTACTCCATGTTGTAGTAGAAGGCCGAGAGCTCTGTTTCGTTTTCTCTGCCGTCCTCGAGTGTTTGCCTGGCGGCCAACTTCTTGTTGGTCATCGCATTAAGTGTCATGCTTCACTGCGGGTCCTCGGGACCGTCTAATCATTTGGTGTTCTGTCGTGTGACTGTACTTCCCAGGCGGAGTGCTTATTGCGTTTGCTAAGAATCTCATCGTATGACAAAATACTAGCACTCATAGTTTACAGCGTAGACTACCAGAGTATCTAATTCTGTTTGCTCCCTACGCTTTCGTACCTCAGTGTCAATCTCTAACTAGTTACCTGCTTTCGCCATTGGTAGTCCTTCAAGTATCAAAGCATATCAGCGCTACTCTCGAAATTCTGGTAACTCCTATTGGATTCAAGTTCTCTACTGACTAATGTAGCAAAGAACA